>JASDQU010949259.1:19412-41442 GCA_032191745.1 Picea mariana | reverse complement strand
TATTCGGGTTTTTGTATGGTTCAGAATATAATCATTTCTTGAGTATTGTAGCGACACGTGAACAGGTGTGATATGTAATATTTTTTTGTATGAGATATTTTGTAAGTTGTTGAGCTAGAGGAGAGGAGAGAAGGTAGATATTGAGTATTAGTTCACATGATGAGGAGCCTAGTGCGATATAGATCACCTCATATAGATCTTACCCATCTGAGTAGAATTGTAAGCGCACGTCGTTGTAGATGCATAACTATCATAATAAAAGAGCCAAGAGACAAATCTTTGTGGACGTAGCCCAAGGGGGGCTGAACCACGGTAATATCTATGTAATGTGATGAATGCATGCATATATTTATCCTCTTTTCAGTAGTTATTTGTTGTTCTTAATGAATGAATGAGTTAGTATATTTCCTGTGAAATATGGTTGTGCTATTAAGGGAATAAGCTGCTAAAGTTACTGCATAGTCACAAATAAGAATATGTTGCATTTACCAGCTCTAATAATGGTTCAATGGTTGAGCTCTCATATCTCTTACTCAATCTTAGTTTGTAAACACCTGAGTCTTGCATACACCCATTAAAGCTATCTCAGGTGATACTGCACAACACATTTTGTGTGTTTTGTTTCCTTCTAGTTTACCAGAAGGTTCAATAGTTTTAGAGGCTTTGTTGGAAACCCGAAAGACATGAACCCTAGGTCAATAACTCAGACAATATAGAAGAATACGTAACCAACACATGTTGATGTAACACAAGGAATATCAAGAGATGACATGGGATATGATCGAGCAATACGAATCATATACGTGGCAAGAAACGTGATGGTTGATTTGGCCTCTTCGATGTGAGAATCATTTTTGGCATTGGTGACTTTCCCTAGACATATGTTTCTAGATACCACACCCTTTCCCCTATTTACTTATGTCGAAGATGTATCGATGACCGACGATTGTTGGTGCTTATTTTGGCAGTTTATCTTTCATATTTCTCCGATGTTGATGATACATCGACAATTTTTTAAGAACTCCTTGGGTCCAAAATCACTAATTGGAGCATGGATTTTAGTAAACAAGTTTTAGGTTATGTGCACTTAGTATTTATTCCACGTTCACTTAGAGAAAAAATATCAACCTATCAACAAAATTAAAAACAAAAAATGTGATAAAACACAACAAGAGAAAAGTCCATCCATCCCAGAAAAACTGACTCTACTCAAAAATATGAAAAAGTGGTACCCAAAAGAAAAATCTAGAAAAGTATTTTAGGGTGTGTTGAGTGCTCAACAAATGGTGATATTTTGGGAGAAAACAAAATCTGTGTTTCTTACCTCGTGCTTAACCTGTGAAAATTGGTTGAGAAATAGTTTGGCCTTATTATTTTATTTCCAACAGAACCTTTCCATCAATGTGTACACAAGTTCCCAGGTTTGTGAATCCAGATCGTCCTATGGATTTTAGATTTTTTTTTCATCCTCTTTCCTCTTGACCAAAATCCATGTCCTTACTAGACAAGATCTTGGTAGTGCATCCATTGGCATGAGGCCATTTAGCTATCATTCCTTTCTTATGGTGTTTCTCTGCTCCCAGTGACTGTCCATAGCCCCGACAGAATCACCCCAACATCACAGACCTTGATTCGCTTCCAATGAGAGTTCATAGCCTCAACAGAGTTATCTGCATACCCTCTCAGAATTTGCACTCCCTTATTGTATTTTGATCGTCCCTTTTTGGTATAAATACCTAGATTCAGAGAGGAGGATCTCTATTTTTATTGTTTTTGAGAAGGTGAATCTGTTAAGGTGGAGATCTTCATGGCTCTATCTAGAGTCCCATGTGATTATTTTCATCTACCCATACTTCCTATTATCTTTACCATACCACTAGGTGGATATTTCATCATTTTCCCAAGTATTATGCTCACAAAAATATAATATGATTTTAAAAATTCATGTTTGCTCAACACCTCTTATTTTTCATGTAAGTTTAGCTTAGGCTCAAAGTATGATTCATAGTATTTCCCCAATAAAAAATTAAATTCATCCATTCCTATATGAAACACAACTTAATCAAAAGAAAATAACAAGCAAAAAGAAAGAATTAAAAAAGGCTCGAAAACGATCTTCCCTCAAACAAACACACTTGTTCTAATAAAAATAAAAGTTGAAAAAGAAATAATAATTCAAACAAAGCATCAAGAGATTTTATTATTTTTAAAGAAAAATATTGTTTTAGGGCCTGGCCATTTATTGGGAGAGTGTTGAATTCCCCCCTCAAATTTTGCAACCGGTATGTTCCTTCCCCGATCTTCTCAGCCACCTGGAAAGGTCTGAGCCAATTATTTTGGAACTTTGAGTGTTTTCCTTTGGTTTCCTTTTCTTTATCCCACTTAAAGACTAGGTCCCTTACTTTGAATTTTTTTTATTTGGCCTTATGTTTATCGAACCATCTTTTAACTACCTGTTGATGAGAGGTGTACTTAACTTTAGCCTTTTCCCTTTCTTCATGCAGCATGAGAAGGGTATCAATCCTTTGTTGTATAGTGGATGAGGGTCGACATCTTGATGCCTGAGAAAGCTGTAAATATGGAAGATAAAATCTATTTGGGAGAATGGCTTCTTGTCCATATACTAGAAAATAGAGAGAGTTTCATATGGGTTCTTTAGGTGTTACTCTATCGGCCCATAGGGAATTATGAAGTAAATTATGCGAGTTCCTCTAATTTTCAACAACTTTTTTTTTTTAAATCCTCACCAAGTTTTTATTAGTTGACTCTGCTACCCCATTCCCTCGTGGATAGTAGTTTGCAGAATATCTTGTTATGATCCCCTTATCAAGGGAGAATTTTGTCAATAGTGTGGGGGAAAAGTAGGAACCATTGTCAAAAATGAGAATGGAGGATATGCTAAACCTTGTTATCAACTATTGTTCTAGAAATTAGATTACTACCTTTTCATTAACGTGCATGAGAGGGATAGCCTCTGTCCATATCATAAAATAATATGTGGCAGTCAAGATATATTTATTTTTTTTCGAGGAATTGGGAGTAATTTCCCCTATGACACCTATTCCCCATTGCTCGAATGGTCTAGAGATGGTCACCGGATGGAGTGGAATGACTGACCTCTTTTCTCTATAGACGCTCAATTGACATCATTTACATTTCCTGGTATATGCATGAGTGTCCCTGAACAGAGTACGCCAATAATAACCAACCCTTAATATTTTGTGAGTTGTGGTTTCTCCTGTAAAATTCCCACCCGCTAGACCATCATGGAATTCTCTTAATACCTTTTCTACATCATCATGTTCAATACATATAAGGAGTACTCCATCATAATTCACTCGAAAAAGCATAGAATTTATGAGGCAATATTGAGCATATTTTAACCTGAGGGCCCTCCTTTCTCCAGGGTTTAAGTTTTCCAGACAAGTTCCATGATATAAGAGATAAGACAAGTTTCCATACCAGGATTCTTTCCTGAGAGGTACATATAATGCTTCATTGCAACATAGTGACAACTCATTTTTCCAACCAGAGTATTCAGCATTAATCAGGTCTTGGGCCTCTATGGCCAGTTTTCACAATCCTTTACCCTTGACTATTTTGGTAGGTTTTATGTATAGATCAAATTCTTGGAGGAATTCCATACAATTTCCCCTTCTTTCTCCCATTTATTGTTGAGTGAACAATGATCGGACCATGGGGTGAGGTACTATGACTTTAGTGTGAATCTTCAGGATGTAGGATCTGAAATGTTTGAATGCTTAATAAACTATGTAAGATTTCTTTTCTATAGCAGGGTAGCTTGTTTCATCTCCTTGGAGGTTAGTGCTCATAAATGATATCGGTGCCTCATCTTTTTCATCATCCTTATGGGTAAGTACCGCAACCAAGGATTGGCTAGAAGAAAAGGTATAAAGGAAAACATATTTGTTGTAATCAGGGCTTCGTAGCAGTTGTGCTTGGGATATGGAAGGTTTGATATTGTTTAAAGGATCTTTCCTGTCTTCATCCAATTTAAACTATGCATCTTTCTGAATCATTTTTTGTAAAGGTTTAACAGTTTTGGCAAAGTGAGGAGTAAAGTTTCTCACAAAGTTGATTTTTCCAAAGAAATATTGCATGGCCTTTTTATTGTGAGGCAAGGGGAGTTGAGCTATCTCTTTTATCCGTTCAAGGTTGATGCTAATTCCTCCTTTAGTTATAATGTGACCCAGAAGTTTCCCTTCCTCTACGCCCAAGATGGTTTTCTTAGGGTCCAAAGATATTCCACATTTCCCACACATTTCAAAGATATGAGTTAAATGCAAAATGTGGTCTTCCTTATTGTTGGAGTATATTGTTATGGCATCTAAATAAACTACCACACACTTGTTAATTAATCCCCTAAAATCTACGTCCATGGGCCTCTAGAAGGTTTCCCCTGCATTGATCAACCCGAAAGGCATGCGTTTATAAGAAAAGATTCCCCATTTAGTTCGAAAGGTGTTCTTTAATCGATATTCTTCTAAAATGAGGACCTGTTTATATCCAGAAAAATGGTCTAGGAGGGAAAAAAAATTAGAGCCAGATATTGTCGATAAGAGTTTCTCCATGGGTGGAACTGGGTAGTTATATCTTTTTGATGATCCGTTAAGGTTTCTGAAATCCACACACAGGCGTATCTCCCCAAACTTCTTTCTGATAAACACCAAATTGGATAGCCAGGCAGAGTGTCTGACCTAAAACATAATCTTGGCATCTAACAATTTCTTCAGCTCTTGATACATTAGAGGTTCTAGAGATAGGTGGTACCTCCTAAGCTTTTGTTGGAAAGATTTTATTCCATATTTTAATGAGATCGTGTGCTAGAGAATGCGAGTATCATATGTTTTCGATTCTCGGTAACACTAAGAAAAGACATCTTGATATTCCTTAAATAGTTTAAGATAAGGTTTTGTTTGGACACTATCTTACCTAGATTGACATTATGGGGATTCTCAGGGGTTCCTATGTTTATGGATTTGTATATAGGACATGAGATCCATGTTTTTTCATTCTTTTCCCTCTGAATATTTCCGTCAAGTCGAAAAGGTTCTCAAGATTGGCCACTCCCATAGGTATCATGTGAAACCTTGGTTTTTCATCAGCATGGTTTTTTCCCTTTTTTGTTCCTAGAGATCTGATTCTGTTAGCAGTTCTTGGAGTACTTCATCATCAATGGCCAAATCCTTAAAATTCTCCCGATTAGTCAGGAAATCTACAATATGTTCATCCCCTTCAAAACATTTCCAGTTAGAAATATTGTTAGGTACTGATGGTTTGTAGAGAAGTTCTACTGCAAACCTTTAGGCTTCATAATATTCTAAAGGAGATAATCTTGATGTTGTTGTGGCTAGAGCATCAACAAGGGTATTTTTTGTCCTGGGAATAGTGGTAATGTTGAAATCCTCAAAATTATCTATTAGTATGTGTACTTCTTGTTGATAATTCCTTAACTGAGGTGAATTGCAATGGATGGTATTATTCACTTGCTTGACGATAATTTTAGAATCCCCAAATACTTTTAATTCTTTGATGTTTAAGTTTATGGCTTTCTTGAGCCCCTTGGAATAGAGCTTCATATTAAGCAATGTTATTAGTGAATTTGAATTCTAATCTACTGGATAAGAAACTTCGTTTCCTCTTTGGGTCAATGAGGATGCACCAGGCTCCTGACCCCTCTTTTGATTTAGAGCCATCAAAGTACAATGTCTAAATTTGGGGAGGCAAATTTATAACTTCTTCATGTCTAGCTATTTTTATGATTTCAACCTCCTTGTTTGCTACTCTTCTCGGAGAATCCTGATACAGGATTTTTTCCTATGTGGCCACTAATAATTCTAGTTGAAATATCATTTCAAATTTTTGTGCGGAAGGCATTTCAAACATGTGAGGGGAAAAATTACCAAAGTCGGAATCACAGGAGTAGTTTCCTAACACATGTAATTATGTTGACGAGGGTTCATTTGGTGTCTCTAAATAAGTGACAGTATGTTTCAGGTATCTTTATATGTCTATATTGATCATGTATGGATGTCCTTTCAATGGTAACCAGAGGTGAGTCCAGTCGATACTAAAATATCTATTTAATTTCTTAGACCAGTCTCAGCGAAGAAACATTCCATAAGACTCCAGGATGTCTACCACGATTATGTCAATTACTTGAACAAATTTGGGGTGTGTATCCATTCTAATCATGAAATCTTTCAGTTCCCCAATGAAATCTACCTGATTCCTATCTATTTGTATAATGTGTATCACTTTTGACTGGGGTTCGTTCAATTTTTTGCAAATTGACAATGGCATGACATTTGAAGATGCCCCTGAATCAACTAGACAATTGTGTATATTTATATTAAATACCTCAAATGTCAAGAGGAAAGGAGGAACAAAAGGCCTTCCTCTTTTTTCTAAAGAAAAATCATTCACACTTGGCTTATTTGTTACATCTATGGGGGATGGGACGTCACCTTGATCAATGCTTTTCATAGGGGTATCTATCAATTTTAAGTCCTAAAACAAAAAATATTTTTGTTCAGGAATCCTACACATGTCCATGACAGACACATTATATTTCATCTTCCTCAAGTATTCTACTACATTATAGTCTAGCTTAGACATTTCTTGTGTGTGTATGTTTGTGGGGTTTCTTTGGGAAGAAATTGGTGGTTTGGGGTGATCGGCCAATTGATTTCCTAGAGATGATTAATTAGTGATGGGGTTACTTTGGATAAGTTGACTTTTACTTCGCATATGTACAACCAAAATCTTAGCAAGGGGTCCCTTCCCTTCATAGGTGTTAGTGAAAGGTATTGGGTGGTTGGAATCCCATAACAACAAGGTTGTCTCTTCAAGAGGTTCATGACTTTCTTGATCAGTGAAATTTATTGTTGAGCTACTAGGTTGTTCTGTTAGAGAGAATTCATCTACGAATCGGTTATCCATTAGACTTATAGCATGCACCCATTGGGGGAAGTCCCTTTTTGAATGCTTTTCTTGATCATATGTACATAAGGAGTCAGATGCTACATTCCCTAAGTCGATGTTTAGGTTGGTTGGGGGAGGTTCTGTAGCTTTGAAAGGTAGGTTCCTTTTGAAAACCGGTTTATAAGGTCTTGTATTTTGGTTCCCTTCCCTGACACTCCTTTTCATATCTACAATCTTGTTGGAAAGTTTTTTTATCATCCACTGCAGGTTTTCTATATCTCCTCCCTCTTTTTCAAGACCTTGGTCTGATTGTTTTCCTGGGGGTCTAGTTAACAAAAATCCCCTTTTAGGTAGAGGTTGGTTTCTTTTTTTATTAGTGAGATATAACCTTCTTTGCATCTTTTCATTTGGAATTCAATTGTTTTAGCTTCTTCAAAATTTTCATCTAGAGTATTATTGGAGGCCCTTTTTACAAACATGGAAATAGAAGGTGGGAGAGAAATAACATATACTTCAATATGAAACTCTAGAGTGGGTTTAGCCTCGAGTTGGAATTTTTTAAAAATGGTGGTGAACCTTTGGCTGAAATATTTGACCTTTTCTTTTGGACTCATAGTGGCAGCGAAAATTTCATCCATTAAATCTCCTGTAGTAGTTTCTTTAGAAAACTTGTCAAAAAAATCCTTTTGAAACTTTGTCCAGTTGTTATGGAACCAACCAGTAGGTTCAAATACCAAGTTGATATTGAATTTTCAAAGGTATAAGGGAAAAATATACACGCCACATCGTCATTTTGTACATTGATCAACCTTATGGATAATATGAACTTAATATGGTCTTCAGGAAGTCCAGAGGTTTCAAGGTCAAATTTGGGAAGTAGTTTTGCTGGATGTCTAGGTAGATTATGCACCCATCCTAGAATCACCAAAGCATATCTTGCCAACCATGGTTGGTTATCTCTAGGATTATCTCCCCCTTTTCTATTTTTATTATTATTATCCCCCATGTCTTCTGATTTAGAACTTGAGAAATATGAGTTAGACCCCTCCTCTTCAGATTCAAAATCGTTGGGTTCAGAGTAGTTACTGGTTGGTGGGGTGACAACTAGTGTTTTGGGTATGAGACCAAGGGGTTGTTCGATATTTTTGAGGGAAAATTCTATCAAGTATTATACTGTGTGAACAAATACATGATCATGGGTGTCAACAAATGGTCTTCATATTTTTTTTTCAAGGAATTAAAGTAGCTAAATTTAATGCTCCGATCTATCGATCATAATCTCTAGTGATTCTTCTGAAATTATTTAACTCTTTGTGTGGAAGAATGTAAGGTATTCCAAGGTACATGTGGTCTTCCTATTCGTTTTGAGGTGAGTTACTCATACTGAGAGTATTCTTTGTATGAGGTTTGTCTTCAGAAACACTATCTATGCATGTGGGTTGTTATGAATCTATATGGTTTGTGAAATCTATTAACAAAAATATTGTTAGCCATGCATTCATTCAAGCCCGCCTTCTAGCACCAATTCTATTGAGGGGTCTGAAATCCCTTTGACTCAATAGTAGGAACCAAGCCCGCTTAAGAGGCCCAATTAGACTTGTAAGTATTTACTGAGTTGTATGGTTCTCCATATATTTAATCTGGTTGGATTTATCGATGGGATTTAATCGTGACCGATAGGTATGTCTTTCTGTGAATTTTTTCCTCAGGATAAGCAATTATCTTTTTGTTCTTTTCTAACATTTGGGAATAAAAGAGAGCTCAAACTAATGATAGAGGGGAGTTGTGATATAGGGGAGTTGCAATTATACCTCAGCATGTTGACAATGAGGATTGATCCTATTTCCAGCTAGAAAATAATACCATTGACTTGTAGACATTCAACATCATCTAAGATGATTGTTACAGAAATAAAAATACAGATGTAATAGAATATGAGTGCAGGAAAAGTAATTTTCAGTACTCTACTATCAATCACATATTAACACAATCGATTCCTATTCATCAATTAGAATAAAAGAATTTTTGTGGTGTTACAAAATAACTTAAGAAACATATACAACAACTATTACTCAATACATCAACAAATATCAAATTCGAAGACGAAAATAATTACCCCTCGATCCAGTCACATTCACGCCTCATGAAAAAAGTGTCTTTGGTTCTAAAATGAACTTCTAAATTAAAATCACTTGCACATAAATAATTATCTTACAATATTCAAGAAAGATTCTTTCTCTCCAAAACCATTGACCCTCTACACAAGGTCAATTCTCTTATTTATAAAATTAACTAAACTATAAATGGCTACTAAAGTTTTGTTAAGTGGAGAAAACAACACGTGGTGAAATTTATCTATCTATTCTCTTTCATCTTCTTTAGATCATCTCGACATCCTACTGAAGTGGAGTGTTCCTCTCATATTTTGACCATTTGTAGAAGATCTCTTCGCATGTATTTGCATAAGGGAACCTATTTTGATCCATCAGAGAAGAGAGGACCTCCTTTGTCTACACTGTTCATTCTGTGTAATTTATTAATTTGACACTCACGCATTGCAAGACCATGAGATATTTATTTGGAAGCTCCATGAACTTCTTCAATTAGCCTAGGGTCATGCTTAAAACCTGAAAAATATTTGCTTTGCATACCTAATCTTTCTCTTCATTCCATTTGACTATGTCATATAAATCGGTGAAATCCTTCGGTGGTCCAAACAATGGAAAGTCAATACCTCTCATTTCCTGGTTGATAATTTCCCAACTTTTCACATGCTCATCCCATATTTCCTACATTTTTCATTGGGGTTCTTGAAGCATGTATACCCAATGTTCAAATGCCTTCCATATTCGGGCGATGATTCTATTGGCCATAAGCACTTAGATGTCATGTTATTTTGTATCTCAGCCCTTTTACACTTAGTTGATGTAGTTGATCCCTTCTAGGGCTTGATGTTCCTTCTCAAACCACCGTTGCATGTCTTTTCATGTTACCAGTCCCATAAGGGTGTCTTCTTGAAAATAAGCTATCCAGGTGGTGAAGAGTTCTCCCTCCTTTTTAAATTTCCCATACATCTCTCAGAACTCACTTTTCAAGAGTGCCACTGCCTGGGTTGAATTTTGGTAATATTCATCTTGATGTTGTAGGTGGTCCAACTCTTTCCTCATGGAAGCTACCTCCCTTTCATCCATGTTTTCCCTCTCTAATGTGGCATCGGTTATGGACATCCTTTATCTGATTAGCTTAGTCATCTCAGTATGTTCTATGTCAAATAACGTCTCTTTTGTGGTTATGAACAGGGTTCTATCAAGCGCAAGCCTCCTTTTCCTAATTGTTCTTTTCATCATGACCTTGCTTTTCCTATCATAAGAAATACGCTATATATGAGCGAATTTGCCTGTTGGTTTAAGAATCTGCTAAACCCCCTAGGACAGAGAATTTCCTAGTCTTCCCATTGTATAGAGGTGTTCCATGGTAGGTCCTCTTAGTTTCCTAGAAGGGGAGCTTCTTTTGCATCCTAGTAACTCAGCCTTCTACTGGTCCTTGTCTATTGACGGATTCTTCCTCTTAGATGGAGAAGTGGGCGGAAGGTCAGTTTTGGATGAGATTTTTTTCATCGGGATACCGATTGTGGGTTGCCCCATTCATTTTTTTTTATATCCTGCATCCATGTCATTCTTAGACTTTTCATTTTCCTTCTCCCGATCCGATGTATTTTCGATGTTGGTTTGTTTTTAATCTATGTCCTTCTTAGCATAATTATGATTTTGTGTTTTCCCCAATGACTTTGTTTGTAGTTTCTTGATAAATATAGTGTCTAGAGTGGTCCTAGATTTTAGGTCTCCTTCTCAGGGATTTCAAACTAAATCATCAGAGGTTGGAGCAGATGTCTCCCCTAGTTATTCCTCCTGTGTGGTCGGCATCGGGGTTATATGTGAAGCTTCTGAGCCTTACTCGTCATCGTATATGGTGTTTAAATTTATGAGGATAGTAGACATACATGTCTCTCTTCAGGCCCTCACTTTCCTTCGTGGAGTTGTGGTTTTCATTGGTGATCCTACCCTGGTTGATATGGGGCTAGGGTTTTCTCGGGCAACAGTCTCTTCTGGTGGAACTATTTCTGGGGAATTTGGTTCTATCTCCTAGTTGTTTTTATCAACCAGGGAAATTCTTGGGGGACTTACCAAAGGGTTAAGCAGGGGATATTCCGTCAATCGTTGCATAGCCCTCTCGGATTCTTCTAGTAACAATGTCCCCCTTTTCAATTCTTCTACTGCTTTTGCTGCTCTGTTTTATTCTCTTATTTTGATGGTTTCTTGACTTTTATTCTGTATCATGTCAACTTGGTCATTTATTTAAACTTGGTCATACTAGGGTTATCCCTTCTTTGGAGCACCTTGTCCCAATATTGGGTGCCCTTGGTGAATATCTCATCCTCAAAATTGTCATGAGTATATGGCCAACATGAGAATATCTTCCCCACGTGCTGGACTACCAATCCTTTTGGGCCATTCTTGCGAAAATGGACTGAGGGAAACTGATACTCAAGATGACTAAATCCTTCTTATTTTTCCTGCGCAGTGGCTTTAACCATATAAAACCCAATATGGAATCCATCAGCTATGAAGGCCCTCTTCTTATCCTTCACCAGAGAAGCATTCTATCCTTGTAGGATGGTCTAGTAACAAATATCTCCCAATATCAGATGGTCAAGGACATGCGTGGGGAGTTGGTGTGGTGCACCAGTAGCCCTGAACACTCTAATGTAAGTGCTTGTTTCTTCGAAATACCAGTGGCCAAATTTGGATATCATTTTTTTGGCTGCCACTGAAAGCCTCGGGAATTATTTTCTAAATAATGAACTGTATTCTAGCTATAAACTCATCACATATCATGGCGTAAAATCTTTTGTACCTATTCTCCCACAAAATGTTGAAATAAACTTGCACAAGTAACTCTGAAACATGCCAATTTAAATTAATTCCTATGAAAGTGTTTCTCACATAGATCACATCCAACAGGTAAGATCCCATGAAGAAGATTGATGTTTCTCCTTGTTTTGGTGTCTGGGCCTATAGGATGTTAATACTCAATTTTTTTGATGTAATATCTCCCTAATTGAAATTGCTCCTAGTGATCACTACAATATATGCGAAGGGAATCCATGCTTCTGAGAAATTTGATCAATCCTTTTCTCCATACAATAAGAAGATCGTGGAAATTAACTACATATAGGGATATTATACATTTATCATGTTGTACCATCCAATTTTCCTATTTGTGAAACTTTTATACTCTCTCCACCATGAGGCTAGTAACTGACTGGTGTCATGAAGCTCATAAAACTGAACACAAAATATGTATTCAACCTCTCCTCTGGGTATCTGAGTTTGTAATATTTTTTCACCTTCACTAGAAGAAAAATACTAACACACTTACCCTCCTCATTGTTGACCATGCACTTCACCGTGTCTGTGTGGTCAATTATCAATCCTCTGGTTTCAATTTAGGAAATAATTGGGATCCTTCAAGCCACTATGTGCAGAGATGATGGCCTGATATTCAGGAAAACTTGGTCATCCAATGCCCTGACGTCCAGGTTGTTGTGAGGTGTAAAGTCTAGGTAATATTCGTGGCTGATTTTATTATAAAGGTCACCCCAATTTGGGAGCATCACTTTAGATCTAGTGCATGCCTATGTGTCCTTGAACGTTGGAGGTTGGGTAAACTATTTTCTGGTCGAAATCTAGATGACTGATTCTATTTTTGAAACAAATTCAATCTCCCTTGCGGTCGCTGGTGTCAACCCTTCATCGATATCTAGTTCTTTCATTTTGGGAATTCTTGGCGAGTGCTTGGTCATTGGATTTTGTGGGGTCATTCTCCTACACAAAAATGTTATAATGAGTTGCAATCCAACTTCGACAAGTGTTATTCGATGAAACCGTAAACGCAAAAAAGAAAACTAGTGATTACCTCTTACTTGGAAAAAATAACATGAGCTTACTGGTAATTGGCATGATTCAATGTGATTTATCCTCCTTGATGCTCTCTCTCCTTCCTTCATTTTCTTGGGAGATCAGTGGTTTGCGAATGAAATACCACGGTAGGGAAAACACCTTATAAATTTTAAACATACCTACCTTCTCACATGGAGTCTTAAATTTAGGAGTACAAATGTGACCTGTACAATCTATAATAGAATTTGCACCATGCTTAGGATTAAATGTAACACATAATGGTGGTGTAGAAGTGCATTCTTTCAGATTCAATCAGGGAATTTAAATTTTCGAATTTTTATTGGCACACGACGACATGGCCCAAGCTATCGGTTACATGTAATTCTTATTTCACTAACCATCATAGATCCCATCCTTCACTTAGCTAGTGGTCTCCCATCAAGTTACCTGAGCATTTTGTATTTCAAAGGAACTAGTATGATCAACATTAGGGATATGTGTGGTCAAAATTTTGCTTGTTCCTTGGTGGTCTTCCAGATTCTCTCAGGTGTGAAATCACACTATGGAAGATTGAACAACTTCGATTAAGTAGGGTTTTAAATGGATGGTGTGGATTAGACAGTATCATCTTCATCGATGAAGAAATATTTAATCTAAACCTAATGTTTGATGTCCTAGCATCTGCTGGTAGTCAATGGGAGCATTGATGTCGACAATTTGTCTTCAACATTGCTTTTTTGATATTCTTATGAAAAAAAATTGATGTCGACCCAAAATTTCATAGAGTGATGACGTGGAAGTACGGATATGACATGATGATCTAGCATGGGGAATATAAAGAGATGATGTGGGATATGATCGAGCAATACGAACCATCTACATGACAAGACATGTGGTATTTGATTTGGCCTCTTCGATGTGAGAAGCATTTTCGGTATCAATGACTTTCCATAGACATATGTTTCTAGCTACTATGCCCTTTCCCCTTTTCGTCAACCCTGAAGATGTATTGGTGATTGATGATTGTTGGTTCTTATGTTGGCTGTTGGTCTTTCGGATTTTTCCGATGCCGACGATACATCGAAACATTTTTAAGAACTCCCTATTGGGTCCAAATTCGTCGATTGGTGCATGTATTTTAGAAAACAAGTTTTATGATGTGTGCACTTAGTGTTTATGCCACGTTTAATTAGATAAAAAATCTCAACCTATCAACAAACTTAAAAAAAAAATGAGATCGATGATAAAACACAACAACACAAAAATCTATCCATCCCAACAAAACTAGATCTATTTAGAAATAAGAAAAAGTGCTACCCAAAAGAAAAATATCGAAAAGTATTTTAGGGTATGTTGAGTGTTGAAAAGGTTCATGATCCAAGGTTTTGCAGAGTGTGACTGAGTTCCATAATAAATTGGTATATTTTAAATGAGTGAAGTTCATGATGAATCGTCCTATTCTAGGTTGTTGAGTTTTGACCATCATGTGTTGTAGCTGGTTTCACATAATCTGAAGTCTCATAAGAAAATATCGATGCCTGAACCTTTTATTTGATAGATCTAGTGCGAAATTGAGTATTTCCAATGATTGTACTTGTCACCTACACGTGTCTTCTTCATTGTTGAGGCTATGCATAGAATCTGTGGCATTGGGACATCAACCATCAACCAAGTCTGTGGTTGACTATTAGCTCGACTAATGTCAACAAGTCTCAACTGAACCCACACAAAATTGAATTTGAATACTATAACCCTCTCTCATTGACTCAATATCAGATGTTCCCATTTCTTATTGACTCATCTAACCATATTTTTTGGATTATGGGTTGGCAATTTCTTGTCTTTGTTGGTGGTTTCCCCCATTATCTGTTTTCTTGTAGACTTGACTACACCTCAATTGGATATACACCCCTCATGTGGATCCATCGAATCTGGAATAAAACCATTTCTTCGACTCAAATATGTTGACTAGAATATATTCCTGACCACAAACAACCTAGCTATATATATTCACACAAATCTTGCAAAAATACCTAGAGAGAAAGAAGTGAGAATGAGAGAAAGAATTTAGAATGAATGTGCAAATTGTATTACATGAGTTTCTAATAAATACATGAAGAAAACCTAATAATAGGTGAATTCTCCATAGATAGTTGGATGACCAAGACAGTTCACCTTAGTAGTGAATTAGAGTGAAGTAGACACTCACTGACGGAAATCATAGTTTAATTGCCCCCTAGTCTAAGTCAAATGTCACAGAAAATGCTAGTTAATTGAGTTCACACATGTGGAGAAGAAGGAAAGGAATTCATGCATGATATATGAACCCTTTGTCTCTTAACCATGAAAAAATAAACTATTTTATGAGAGAAAAGTAATTGTTGCATGCATGATTTTTCCTACACTAGTCTAACTGAACTCTCCGCTAGTGTAAATGAACTCCTAACTTAATTTACATTGAAGAGGGAGGCACCACTATTTTATAGGAGGCACCACTGTTTTATAGGAGGAACCCTATTTTTTAGGAAATACACTATGGATAGATTATTCCATCTCTAGATAATGCCCTCAACCTTGGACTAGAAAACATAGGAAAATCCATCACTAGGTGAGTGTGTAATGACTCCAACATACCCCCCCCTGAACACTTGTATGGCGTAAATAAATAATGGGTATTTGTTACAAGGCCATGTTAGGTACCCATTTTAGCATGCATATAAATGAAAGAACATATAAAAAGAGATAAAAGAGGGAAAACCTCATGTTAAACTCACCCCCAAAGTATGTAATGCATCAAAAAGGAAGAAGGAAAGAATGTTTGTTGTTGTGTAGTTATCCTTCACACCAAAGAGACCTCACAAATATACAAGGTTATGCTTGGTGAATATTTTGTTGAATATGTATCAATTTGTGTGGATATGTTGAAGTCCTTTGGAAATCTATATTTCCTTGTACCTACTCAATTTTCTATATATTGGCCTCTTGGTCCCATGGAACCATCTACACATTACAAGCTTCTTATCTGAAGGAAGTGGAACGATATCCTGAGTCTATTTCACAAGAATATTCCCTATAGCCTCTCCACAGAGATGAGGGTTTGAAGTTTGAACCATGTAGAAATGCATGTGTATCATTGGTTTAGTAGCCACAAGTAAATGAGGAGGCTCCTTAAACTAGGATCTCGTCCTCCTATGATCTCATGGGCCTCCCATAAAGTAGCCTTCTCCCTATAGGGTGGTCTGTGCCCACTTGGGCATTTATTGTGACTCATCATCTATATTTCCATTTTATTCAAAACTTTGATATGAATTATGATCTAAATGTATGGATTCATTATCTTGGATGTCTAGTGTAAGAGGATGCGCATGTAGCTTCTGAGATGCATTCCTTTGACCTTTCCCTGAGAAGCCTTCGATGATTCCGGTTTAATATAGATTGGAAAGCTACATTGGGGTTTTACTAAATTCTATATTTTTATACCTAACCTTGGATCAAGAGTATATTCAACTAACTAGTTAACAAACCATTTTTTTTGGATAATAAATAGTAATCTAGCTTATAATGTAGATCATACTTTTTACAGCTAACCATATGTTGATTTCTTAGATTATTATTATTAACCCTAATCTTGAGATTGTTCGGTATGGGTTTCCAAGCTTCACACATTTTTAAACCATCATCTATGTTCAAATTCTGTGGTGACCCATATCTTGAGAGTGTTAGGCTAAAGATGATATTTTTACTTGGTTATGTCTAATATCAGTGCAATGTTAATTTATTGTTACTTGAAAGGATCTTCCAGTTTCACTAATATATTGTTTGACACATGAGAAAGGGATGAAATATACTTATTTATGTAGTCTTATATTTACGGAATCCTTTGCATGATCCATAATTTCCTTAGTGTGCTAGGAGGTGAGATTGAAACCTTGATGTTACATTTTCATAGAATTTCTTCAATTTTCTTAGTGGTACATTTTATGTATGGAAGGTTGATCTGAAACCGAGGTAACACTAATACCAAACTTGATTTTGTTCTAGAACACTTGATTAAGATCAAATTTACAATTGTGGATCTATTGAATTAATTGCATAAAAATGTGTAAAGATGTCCTTATGAAGGCTTCAATCCAACTTGAATATTAATTTTTTGAATGTGTTGTTAGTCTCATAATTCATAACTTTATGCATTTAATAAACATGATAGCGGAAATTACATGCATACGAAAACATGAGACAATAAGTTCACACATGAGGCAAGAGATCACCAAGTTGGTAACGAGGTTCACCAAGACATCCTAGCTATGTCTTTGGATCCACTTGGAATACAAATTAATTTATTCTCCTTCCTTAGAAAGGGCTGAAATCTTCTCACAAAATGTGGAAACCGGGTTGAAAACCCATAGGAACCTTATTTCACACAAATAAAACTTAAAGTTATCACATAAGTGACATTTCTTCATACACCTAAAGGACTATATTTCTCTCTTTATCTCTCTCTCCAAGATCCATAAAGGAGTCCTCCATACATGGGTAATTTCCAAATCTTATATGAGGATTTTTTATAGTCTCCTTCTCTCCATAATTCAAGGAGATAAGATCCACAAATTTAGGATCTAATAAGCACTCAAGGACAAAAATGACAAAGAATTTCAACCAACTCATGAGACCCTTAACTTACTCCTTGAGATTACAAAACCACTTGTGATAAAGTGAGGAAGAGTTCAAACCAACTCATGAGACTCCAACTTCCTCTTAAAACTAGGAAACTAGTTTGATAGTTGGATTCTCACATAAAACTAATTTCCCCTTAAAACTAGGAAACTAATTTGTGAGTTGGATTTTCTCACAAAACTAATTTCCCTTAAAATTAGGAAACTAATTTGTGAGTTGGATTTTATCACAAAAATAATTTCCCATTTTACAAATCAAATGAAAAATGCATGAGTAATTTTACCCACTTCAAGTATTAATTATTTCTCCAATTTGAATGAATAATACATGAGCTTTCCCCACTTATTTAAATTATTAATCATTTTTACAAATTAAATGAATCATTAATAATTCCTTTTAAACTTTGTCACCTACCATTAATCATCATTTTAATGATCTTATCCATGGTGTGAAAAGTAATAATTCCTTATGCGTAGATCCTTGTAGATCATACCTCCCCACAAAATACACTTTTGGTCCTCCAAAAGTGTAGAAAAAAACTTGAATATCCATAACCAGCTTCTAAGAAAAGTATTAAACTCCACGATGCACTTCCCTGATTCATGATCTGCATAGAAAATGTTTATGAAAGGCCACACCCTTCTTTTCCTTCAATTTTGTAGTTCAGAATGAGGATGTTGATACCAACACTTGCATCAATGCAAATCTATAGTCGATTCTTTGATCTGTACAAAAAATGTCTCTAAAAGGATGCACCCTCCTTCTCCTTCACCTTTGTACTTTAGAATGAGGATGTTTATGCCAACACTTGCAATTAGTGAAAATATGTAGTTGACAATACGTGATCACAATTTTTCAAATTTCAAGGCAGTACCATGCTTTCTGAGAGTTTATAAAACACTCATGGAAAAATTTATTATTATTTCCAAAAAGACATAGGAAAAACCCATGCCTCTCACTCTACAGTGGTTACAATATCCATTACAAACTTGCCAAAAAGGATTGGGCATCAAAAAAATTCTTTCACTCTCATCATCACTTAAGAGTGGCAATGTTAACAATAAGGAATATACCACCAAATGTGTGCTAGTGGGAAACTATATGGTTTTTTAAAACCTACATTAAAAACATGTGAAACATACTCATTATCATTACACTTGTCTTGCAATTTTGAGACTTTTGACGGTAAACATGACTACTTTTTGTCAATGTGTCAAAATAGCCTCTTATCACACCATGTTGGTTTGCATGCAAGGTTCAAACAATGAATTTCCTAGAATAATTCATATCTTGCTACCTTGTTATAGCACTCAAAGATCACCAAAATATACAATATACATTCACCCCTTTGCATTTTCGAAAAAGAGGCAAAAACCATAAATGCATGAAACTTACATTGGTCTTTTGTGCCAAGGCACTCAATCTGTGGCTCAAAAATCAGCATACACATTGTACTAGAAGGTTTGTCTCATCTTTCTGCAACTTTGCACTGTAAACTCAACCACTTGTCATTATTTTCAGCTCTGCCTTGAAGTTCATACCATGCATTAATGACAAATGTTGGCTTCTTCCATGACCCCAAAATTTACTACTCCGATCCAAATTCTGACTGAACCAATGGATTTCTGGCAATAAATCATGCAATAATGACCATAATTTTGTCAAGTTATGTCACTACCACTTCTAAAACCCATGGTCTCTCTACCTCGATTTTTGTGCCAAGCAGACATGGACTCCACCATAGCCCTTAAATTTCTCTGCTCGTATCACAAAACAGACTGTGCCATTGGATCTGGCTCGACAAATGGTGCTAAAAAGAGTATAATTTCATATAATTCTATCACTGTCACTTCTATCATCCTCCTAGGATATCTACCTCAAGTTTTGGGCCAATAAGGTCATACACTGTGATAAATGCACCTATTGCATTGAAATTTATGCCCTGTATGAACCTCAAATTGTGTACCCTATGAGGACCTTCAAATGTATTCCCAGTCAGTAGATGTCAATGCCTAGTTGGCATGCCACATCATTGTCATACTACCACGTTAGTGACAAAGTTAGGGCTTGCATCAGTGCCACTTAACCTCTGTACTTTCATGTGGTGTCCGTACATATACCACGTGGCACATTTTAATGGTCCACTTGGACCTCTAAAAGTGACAAAATTGCGTAAAAAATGGCATTCCGTGGTGAATCCACGTCAATATTATGATGTCACCATATGCCACGTCATATGTCATACAGCCCAATAAGAAAACACTTCATCCACCACTCTATCAACAAATCACCCACCATACTTCCCCCTCAACCGACACATCAACACTATTTCAGTTGTCATACCACCCACTCACTCTGCCATGTCAGTTTTTGTACTGCCATGTCATCCATGTGGATGACTGTTACACATTATTTTCATCAAACCTATGACTGTTAATGATGTAAACCTCTCTATAGTCTTTAGAGGAGTCAATGGCCTGAGTTCCAGAAGAAAGAAGGGAGAGGAACTTTTCCTAAGAAAAGAAGTTTCATTTTCCTTTATGAAAACCCTATTAAAGATTATTTTCATATGTTGCACTATGGCTAGGGTGTGAGAATGCCTGATTCTCGCAGGTTGCACCATAGCTGGGTTGCAAGAGGTTCGCAGGTTGCTCTATAAGTAGGGTGCTAGAATGCTCATATGTGGGAAAAACGAGCATCTTCTTGATGCTTCTAGAAGGAGAAACTTCCATGGTGAGGTGGCATCTGAATGGTTTGGATCTTACTCGCTTTCATGATTTAGTGGGATCATCCTAAACTCCTCACCTTATTCTCTTCAAGTTTTAAAAGGAGAGGATCTCTCATGGAGAAAGTTATCTTTGGAGCTTTTTGGATTAGCTTGGATTGGATTGAGCTTTGGAGATTGTTAGCTTGGCTAGATGAGCCACTTTGTCAAGATAGATTGTGAATATTATCAGATCGATGCTCTCAAAATTCTTGGGGTGGAAGTGTGTGGGGAACAAAGGATAGTTGGAAGGGACCTTACGACATCAAGGCCATGGTTGTAATCGCTTTTTCACATTTAATATGATAGAGTAATATAATTCTTTCCTATAAATCTTGTTGTGTTTTATTGTATTATTCCTTGATCACATACATAGGTTTATATTGAGTTTATGCTATTACTATCAATTTCTTTGGTTGCATTATTTTGTGGGATCATCATTGCATGACTTTTGGAACGGAGCTAGGATGGCGATGGAGAGAGTAAGCGGCGTTTAAATGGTATGTCACCTATCCCTCTTTAGTTAGTAAATTCAATATTTAAAACTTAAAGAAAGAATCATGTTCTGGTGTGTCCGCACATACCGATTTATCCAATAAAAAAATTGGCGACCATACTGAAGAACAAATTGTTTCCTAGTTAGTCTAGTTTCCCTTTCTTTGATTGCTTGATTTCTGGTCTCTAATTCTATGGGAGATCCATCCAGACTCTCCGGATATGAAAGTTCACTTAGAAGTTTTGTTCTTTTTTCCAAAATCTCTTTGATTACAAACAGTCTCGCACTGTACCTATCTGGAGCCTGTGAAAACACTTGATTTTTGCACTCCACTGTTTAAACTAGTGTGACTTGTTCGCACCCTACCTGTGTCTATACTGCGAAAATGCCTAATTTTCACAATGCACCTCACTACTAGGCTGTGAACTTGTTTGTAAATTTTTTTTTGGATTGGGTCTTGTTATCTTTTGATGCCCAGTTTTGCTTTGATCGGTTGGATTGAACTTTTGGAGCCTATATTGATCTGTTTACAGTCTACTTGACATTCTTTGAGTTTCTTTTAGCCATCTTTGCTTTGTTTGGTTTTGAAGGATTAGTCTCTTGCTTTGAGTGCCTTTCAATTGCAAAGCGTGTGTTTTCTTTAGAATTGTTTAGGGAAAGATTAGATTTCTTCTAAATAGTTTTCTTTAAAAGAAAAATTTTAGTTTGGGTTTCTTTGTTTTAATAAAGTTCATTATTTCTTTAAGTGAAATTTTTGAAAAAAAAAGATTTAATTTCTTGCTTTATATTAGATTGGGGCCATCCTTGCATTTGAAGTAGCGAAATTGAATGATTCTTGGCAGTTTTTGGTCTTAAATTCTGAAAAAAAACTCCCCCTCCGGGTGGTGAAGAGTTCTCACTCCTTTTTTAATTTCCCATACATCCTTGGGAGCTCACTTTTCAAGAGTGCCACCTCCTAGGTTGAATTTTGGTAATATTCATCTTGATGTCGTAGGTGGTCTAACTCTTTCCTCATGGAAGTTGCCTCCCTTTCATACATCTTTTCCCTCTCTAATGTGGCATAAGTTATGGACATCCTTTATCTGATTAGCTTAGTCATCTCAATATGTTCTATGTCAAATAATGTCTCTTTTTTGGTTATGAACAGGGCACTATTGAGCACAAGCCTCCTTTTCCTAATTGTTCTTTTCA
>JASDQU010949258.1:20474-32532 GCA_032191745.1 Picea mariana | reverse complement strand
TTCAGAAGAGTACTGGAGCGAAGTAGGAACAACAGAGACCTAAGGAAGTGATATAAAGGTATGTCACTCATTCCTTCTCGGTAGTAGATTCAATGACTGCAACTTAGAGAAAGAGTCATGTCATGTCCTATTTTGTTCTAGATCCGGGTGGGTCTAGGGAGATCAGTTAGTGTCCTCACCTACTGATTTATGCAATAACAAAATTGGCGACCATACTGGGGAGAACCACATCCGACCAGTTGAAAACCCGAGGCTCTGTGCACTCTATTGCGTATTGGAAATAGCTCTGGAGAGCCATGTGCAGAGTCACGCTCCCAGCCATGCATGCAATGGTAAACAAGATAGTCTGTAGGGTCAAATATTGGACCCCCCAAATGGCAACCTTACCCTTGCTTCTCTCTACCTCAAGAACACAATATCGGTGAACATACTCTCTCATAGGAAGTTCGCCGCCTCTACCTCCGGTCAAAGTAGCATGGTATCCACGTCATGACAACCCCGTCAGAAAATAGATATCCTCGATATCTAGTGTCAGTGTGTGGACCCCTACATGAAATAATTGTTGATCCACATCCGAAATGTGGACCAGGTACTCTAACAATCTGAGTTGGGCTCTCATGCCTGGTGTCCTAAAAAATTTTAAGAGCCCACATTCTCGGAGGGCAGTGACTGCACTGGGATCATTCCCGGCAATGGAATCATCCTCCTTGTGTTCTCTTTCCCTCCATTCCAACATCGTGGTGTTCAACACCTACAATGGAGCCATGAGAAGGAAGTCAACAATTTGTTTTAACCTCTTGCATAATTTTTTATTGAGCAAAACCACACACAAAAATCTATGTTTTGGCCCTCACAAGTGAATATTTTGCACGGTGTGAGATTCTCACAGGTGCACTAAAGCCCACCTATGAAAATATTAGATTCTCGTAGGTCCTGAATGGCCCACCTGTGAGAATGCTTGAGCGCATCTACCGACCCTAAAATGGACTCAAAACTCTAAAATTGCCAATAAAAATCAAAAGTAAACCATGGAAAAGTTGGAAAATGAGAAGATTACCTCATTGGCTGAAACTGTTTGCTGAATGATTGCTTGTACCTCCCGCAATCGAGCAAAGAAATTTTGGGAAAAATGAGGTATGTTGGACAAATTTTTGGCAAAGTAACAATGAAATGGTAAAAAAGGCTTTTTAACCCATATTTATTCACTTTTTACTATTTCTTGTTGATTTTTTATATTATTTTTATTGCTTTGCTTAAAAAACCTAATACCCTAATATCCTTGTGAGTATGGTTTTTCACAGATATAGTGACTTCGAAGTCCAAACGACGGTGTACGAGTATTTTTCCTTTTTTTATTCACATGTATGACTACTTTTTTAGGGTTTTTGTAGGAAAAACCTCGAGCTCAGTCTTCGTTCATTCTCATGCTCAAAAATACATGAGAACGCAACCGAGTATACTTTTTCTTGTCTTTTCATACTCGTCATGGTAACATGAAAACGACGAACGCAAGGGAGTATCCTTTAAGCTCTTTTCACACTCCATAAAAACGAAAAGATTACCGAGCGATCTTATTCTTTTCACGCTCGTTAAAGTATTTGAAGAAAACGTTCGACGGGCGATAGTTTATCACTTTTTTGGTCTCGTCAAACTCATTTGCGAAAAAGGTTTTCGGTCTCGTCGAACTCATTTACGAAAAAGGAATTGGGAGAGTTCTCTTTAAGTGTTTTTCAGACTCTCAAAACATGAAAAACCACCGAGTTTTCTATCTTTGGACTCGTTAAACAAACATCGAAAGGCCCTTACGGGACCAAACCACTCCTTCTTAGAGTTCATTAAATGTACTTCGAGGGACTCGTCCAAAGGATGAGCTTACATCGACAAGCATATGTTATCCTCCTTAAGCTTGTGTAAAAATAAAGAGGTACTCGCCAGAAATGGTGGGGGAAATTTTGGGAAAGGGATGTGTTTTCGTATTCGTATTAATGGCAGTAAGTGTCACTCTTGAACATGACACCCCTATTCGTCATTTGAATCTGGGTTGGAAAATCCATTTGTCTCTCGTCCGACTTGCTACGAGGTCATATATTGGGTCGTCTTTGAGTCAGTGCTACCAAGTCCTTTGTCGTGTCGTTCATATATTCAAGAGAAGTTCAAATGAGCCCTCCATTGAGTTGGCCATCTGCAGTTGTCCATTCTTACTATGTCGGCCTTCCCTGTGTCCGTTTCAACTCATATTCATACTTTGATTCACCCTCAAAATCTGTTACTTATTTCATGTCATTGATGGGGGATACATCAAGGCCCTCCTCTGACGAGTCTTTTTCCGTCGACTCCAACTCATTATTTGGGAAGAATACTTAGAAATCATTTAGTACCTTGGAACCTGCATGCCTTAATGGCAGTTCTCTTCGCTTTTGACAGGGGTTTCACATCATTGATCCCTGATCGAGAGATTTCGTCGAATGTTTGACTTCAGCTCATTCATTCACATTCGTTTGGATTGTACTTTAGTACCTTGGGAGTCATTGACATCAATGATGATTTCCCTCGCACTTGTTAACGGTTTTCATCAATGACCAGTAATCGAGTGGTTTCTACCATGTTCGACTTCAACACATGTAATCACATGGCTAGATTTGTACTTTCAAGTGACAGGATTGAAGACCTTGGGTCTCATCTTTTCGATCCAGGCTGCGATGGAGTATGTATGATTTGTATCGACACATAGATCCACTTTCTATGTCGCGTGGCTATGTCTTAATTCGAGTCTTCTAACATAGATCCACAGTGTATTCCTGGTGGCTATGTATCATTTTGGCGACATGGATCCACGGTGTATGATTGGTGGCCATGGCCTACATTTATGATTTCATTCAATTGTGATCTGAGCATGGGAATGCCTACCTCAGAACTGGTATTATATTCTGTAGATGCTTGGTTGTTTACAGGCTTCTGATTAGGTGTGCTCCTTGTTTCTGACATACACACGCATTTTACAAAGTACTTTGACTGTCACGAGTTCCAGCCTCATACTTTGGGGGGCATTATGTTACACATTATTTTGGTCACTCTAGTGATGTATCTACAGTTATGTGTTCAGGCTCTCATAAGGACTTTTTGCCTGAGAAAAGTGACTGTTGTCTTCTTCCACATAACGTATTTTTAAGCAGGGATGATTTTAAGGATGGAGTTTTATATTAAAAGGTAGAAACTTGGGCTAATCTTACTAGTCCTTAATATGAAAAATATAAAATGTTTGGCAATAGTTTTATAAAAATATTCAAATTTCTAAGGATTTTATATAGTTTCTATAAAATTTTGGCGATTTTTAAGGTAAAATAATTTTATTCTATGGAATTTGGGCTAATCGTTTTTAGAAAAAATGGAAATTGGCGAATCTTTTTTTGGGAAAAACCATGGAAAATTAGCCCATTTGTGAAATTTAGCCCCTAAAATCATCTATGTTTTTAAGATGAGTTCGCAGGTTGACTATGTTGCAGGGTGCGAGAATCTTGATTCTCACAGGCAACCTTATACCTAGCCTGCAAGGTGTTCGCAGTCTGCTCTATAGGTAGGGTGCGAACCTGTTTTGAAACTTGAAAGGAAGAGGAAGTTACGAAGGTTCTAGAAGAGTATCTTCTAGAAAATGAGTTGGCATTCGCATGGTTGGCATCCTATTGACTTCTCAGATTTAGTGGGATCATCCTCATCCATTTAACCATCTCTCCTTCTCCTATATAATGAAAGGTTTCTCAAGGAAGAGGTTAAGCAAGATTGAATGAAGAATTGATGAGAGAATTATGTGAAGAACTCTGTTTGGATTGAAGCTTGAAGACTCTATTTGTCTATCAAGTTGTACTAGATCCTCTTCATGCAAGTGTAAAGCAAGTGTGTGTGTTGGAACAAAGGATCATTGAAAGGAAGCTTCCGACATCAAGGCGATCTGGTTGTATCTTCTACTTTCATTTAATATAATACAGCGGCATGTCCCTTTCCCATAAACTGAGATCATCACATATCCCATTACCTATAAAGGAAATTTTAGCACCTAATATCCTACATTTCATGCATAGAACATGAAATGTACCTAAAGAGCCATCATTGGTGCACCAATCCTTGAAATGGTTACCATATGTCACTCATAGGCTAAAGGTTCTCTATCTGAGGCACGAGCGGTGTTCTACGGCATCACATATCATCCATGAGTCCCTCAAACAATTTGCATGGCCTCAAGAACTTTAACCTTACGAACTTTGACCTTAGGAACTATGACTTCAAGAAATTTAACCTCGAGAACTTTGACCTTAGGAACCATGATCTCATGAACGTTGACATTAGGAACGACCTTAGGAACTACGACCTTAGGAACTTTAACCTCAAGAACAATATGCTGTGTTCTTTGACGATGCATTGAAAGGAAACCTTAGGTGGAAAGTGCAAGAGAGTGGAGGTGGGGTGGAGGGGGCAGGGTCATCTATGATACAAAAGGGGTCTAGGAATCACAACCAACAACAAGATAAAAGTGCCACATAATTTTGTATTACAATATTGTATGGTTTGACCATGGTTTTTTCTAATATAAAATTTACTTATTAGTGTGAAGAAAACTAGATTGACGGGACTACCTAAAGGCAAGAATTCCACTTTTTCTTTTAAGAGTCCCCCTCAATCTAAACTAAGTTTGGGCTCCTATATGCAGTACTAAATTATGCAAACTTTATGTCAATAATCTGATTTTGTATCCTTAAATTTGGTTTCATTTCAACCATCCTATTAAATGTTCAATTTGCATCCTCAAATGTGGGTTCATTCCAACCATCCTATTCAATGTCCACTATTTGTTCATCATTATTCATTTTTTGTTGTTAATTTTATATTTTTTTCCACGAGAAAAGGGTTGCCACATCAATGTTCACTTAGTGGATGTTTAAACAACACATTGTTGTTGATAAATCTCTTGCAACAATCTAAAACCTATAGCCTTATAATGATATTTGTGTGGATGATATCCCAATAGTTTTCTACCATTGCCAAATGATTTTGAGGCATTTAACTATATAATGTTAAATCAAGTTGTAATCAACCAACCAAAAACAATTTACCCCTCATCTTCTAGGAGGAATGTTCATTTATATATATATATCTATTTCATCCTAATAAATTCTTCTTCATTTTATATTTATATTTAATATTTGGCTTACTCTTGGGTCGATACATTTAATGGGATGGTTTTTTTTGTTCAACTATGTCGATAAAATTAAACTAAAAGTTACATATCAATCATGATAGTTAAAAAAAAAACACTTTTATTGTTTCCTTTATAAGATTTAGTACATTCTTTCTTGAATTGATAGGATCAATATTTTTATAACCTCTTCAACTTTTTTCAACATTTAAATTAATTTTTCTTTAAAATGTTAAAAGAATAAATGAATATAAATGCAAGTTTCTATTGATTTTGAACTAAAATTATTTTTCTTATAACAAATACTTACCTAAATAATAAAAATGTTAAATCTTTTAAAAATTGTTTTGTTCATATTAATGAATATATAATACTTCATATTTTTATACAAATTATAAAGGAAAGTATTTTAAAAATATCTTATATTAAATGAATATAAATGTATAAAAATATTTGAAAAAAAATATTATAAATGAGTTTTTGTAAAAGAAAGTATTTAAAAGATATCTTATATTACATGAATATAAATGTATAAAAATATTTGAAAAAAATATTATTATAAATGAGTTTTTGTTCTTTATAAATTCAAAGAAAAATTTTTGAAAACAAAAAATATATTAAAATATAAAATTAACTTAAATTTAATCATTGATTTTTTTTATTTTTTATTTTTGGTCGGCGCTGGCTGAAAAACCCTCCCCAAGCCGTGTGCACGCTCACTGGAGCACCCCCTTCACACTTGCCCCCTCGCCATGGCCCCAGGAGGGGGCCCTGAGGCTCCCACACCCCCTCTCCCTCCTGATATTGATGCTTTCAAGAAGCTGGTCGCTGCATGCAATAAACGACCTACCTCAGATTCGCAACATAAATTCGTTAAAAAACTGGACAACACTCCTTCAATCGACCTACCACCAGAAGAAACCTGTAGATATGCATTGAACTTGGTTGAGCAGGGGCTCATTGGGCAGTTCACGGGCTTATGGCCTTCTCCCAAAGCCGTAGATGTGTGGGTGCAGAGGAACTGGAGTCCTCTAGTACAGGAAGGCATCATAAGCCATCTGGTTGGCAGGGGATTCTTCGTCTTTGTTTTTGACAAATCAGAAGACAAAAATCTCATCTTCAGGAATGGACCGTATTTTATGGGACCTCAAGGTTTGTACCTAAACAAATGGTCTCCAGATTTTGATCCAACGCAAGACGTGCCCTCGGCTATTCTGGTCTGGGTATGTCTTCCTCATTTACCCCTGCATTGATGGAATCTGAAGTCCCTATAAGCTATTGGAAATACCCTCAGAAAATACGTCAACAAAGCTGACAGGAAGAAACAATATTCCTATGCAAGAATATGCGTGGAAGTCGATCTGGAGGTTGGACTACTGGAATCCATACAACTAAAGGTTGCAGACTAGTATTACATCCAAGAATTGGACTATGAACAACTTCCATTTAAATGCAGGTATTGTCATGGCTACGGTCATTTCGCTCGACATTGCAAAAAGAAACCCGAGGAGGAGGTGGAAAACTTGAAAGGCAATCAATGGACACAAGTTCAAAAAGAAACCCTGTCAAAACTCAACAGTAGATCTAAAGGGAAAGGGTCGTCAAAGGGGCTCGGCGCCCCCACTGCAAGGAATGCCCTTGGGGAAGGGAGCTAAGCACTCCCAATCCCAGAGTCTTCCAAAAACCCCTTCAAATCCTCAGTATCCCTCCATAAATCTCGGATCCAATGATTGAGGAACTGGAATAGCATACCCTCTCTCCCACAATAGGGGAAAACAATGGTGAGATCCATCTCGGCCCCCCAATTGGAGCCTCCTCCTCCCCTTCCTACGCAGACATAATAAAAAAGAAACCTCTGAAAAACTCTGGATCTTCAGAGGATGAATCTTTTGAAAGACCTTCAAAAAGAGCAAGGAGAAAATCACATAAAGAAGCAAGAGAAGAAGAAGCTTAGAGGAAAAAAATGCAAGGAAGCCAACCCACCATTAAAATGTCCATCGGAAGGAATACTAGAACAAGACCTCCCAAGGGAGGTCCCCCCCACTCCAGTAAATAATGTGTATAGTCTCTTGGAATTGCAGAGGCTTGGGAAATCCTTCGAAGGTCGAAGCAGTCATAGACCTTCTTAAAATTGACCCTCCTAAGATTCTCTTGCTCCATGAGAAAAAAATTAAAGGGGAAACCCTTCTAGAAATCAACAAACAGAAATGGAAGAAAAATGCAGGCAAAGCCATCAGTGCAAGGGGCTCTTCAGGTGTCCTTGCAACCTTGTGGGCACAGGACAAATTTCATTTAGAAATATCCTTCGAGACTCAACATTGGATTTTCACTGAACTCCGTCATATTCCAAGTAATATCTCTCTCTCTCTCTCTCTTCAATCTTTATGTTCCTGTCAGGTACTCTGAGAAGAAAGATTGTTGGCAAACGCTAGCAGATTTTTTAGAGATTTTCTCCCCTTCAAACATCATTCTAGCTGGAGATATAAACCTTATATTCGAACCAAAAGAAAAGAGAGGAGTCAATAGTAGCAGTGACCAAATGCTCCCCTTCGTTGAGGAGCTAGTCCATTAGTGGGACCTCCTTGATTTCAAGCCTTCAAAAGGCCTTTACACTTGGACAAACAATAGAGTTGGGGTTGATCACATCTCAGCTTGCTTAGATAGATTCTTAATTCAAAGCACGTTTCTACAAGAAAGAAGGATAATCTCCTCCAAGATCCTCCCAAAACTGACTTCTGATCACAAACCTATCCTCCTGAATTTGGAAGAAGAATAAAATATGGGCCCAATCCCTTAACGGTTCATCCCTCTTTGAATAGAAAATAAGGGATTTCTTGAAACTATCCATTCAACTTGGTACTCTCCTACTTCAGCGTCTCCAAGCTTTGTGTGAGAGCAGAAATTAAAAGCAACAAAACATGCATTGAAAACCTGGGTTAAAAAACCCATGAATACTCGACTTAGACACAGATAAGAGATTGTTCAACAATTATCAGATTTGCAAGTTGAAATGGAGACCAAATACATCTTCAACTCAAATCTAGAGAAAAAAAAAGCATCCTAAAGCAAAACTTTCTATGCTTTTCGTCATGAAGAAGAGTATTGGAGGCTTAAGTCTCTAAGCTTGTGGCTAAAAGCTAGAGACCGAATCACCTCATTCTTTCATCGGCAATTCAAAACCCGCCTCTCCCAAAACCACATTTCTGAAACCTCCTCCTCAGATGGATTGATCCACAAAGGGTTTGAGCAGCTCAAGGCTGCAACAGAAACTCACTTCAAATGACTTTTCAAGGAAGAAGGTTCTAGCTCTGAAGAGGTTATCTCAGATTTCCTCTCTTGTAAGCAGGAACAACAACTCATCACTCATGAAACCTTTTTCTGAAGAAGAAATCAACAACATCATTTGGTCCATGGAACCTGACAAAGCCCCAGGACCAGACGGATTCACAATCCATTTTTATAGAGCATGTTGGGACATAATCAAGACTGATATTTTGACGATGATTAAAGCTTTTCAAGAAAGAGCTAAAGTCGGAGGCAGCACTAACTCCACCTTCTTAGCTTTAATTCCCAAAGAAGTTAACCCGAGCTCCTTCGAACAATTCAGGCCTATCTCACTCTGCAACACTTCTTATAAAATTTTGTCCAAGCTATTGGCAAATAGAATCAAGCCCATGCTAGAGAAACTCATTTCCCCATGCAAGGTGGTTTTTTCAAGGGGAGACATATCCTTGACAATGTAATACAAGTCCAAGAAGCCATACATTCTAGTCACCAACGACAGGAGCAAGGGATGTTGATAAATCTCGACATGGAAAACACTTTCGACAGGGTAAACCTCTCTTTCATGTACAAAGTTCTCCTCTCTTATGGATTTTGCACTGATTTCATCAAGTTGATAAAATCTTGCACTGAAAATTCTTGGATAGCCCCTCTAGTAAATGGTAGGCCAACAAACTATTTTCAAGCCTCCAGGGGATTAAGGCAAGGCTTCCCTGTTTCCCCCTTGTTGTACATCCTGATGGCTGATACTGTAAGAAAAAAGTTGACCGTTGAAAAGAGGACTGGTACAATCCCAGGCATTAGGTTGATGAAAGGAATTGACCCAATCAACCATGCCCTCTTTGCAGATGATTCTCTCATGCTAGGTGGAGCCTCCGTAAAAATTACAAAAATCTTCAATGAAATACTTTAAAGCTTCTGCGGCATCTCCAGAGCGCTTATCAATAAAAGAAAAAAGTGCAGTGTTTGGGTGGAACGCAAATCAGCAAACTATTCAACAAATAGGCCTTTACCTGGGCTTCCTGGGCTATGCTTCTTGGGAAAAAATAAAGTATTTGGGACTCCCCTTAACCTTGGGCTCCAACAAAGCCTCTCTGTGGGAAGAAATCATAAGAAAATTCAAAGCCAAAATCTCAGATTGGGGTGGACAGTGGCTCACCAATGCTGGGAAACTCACCCTCATTAAACCAGTCATGTCCTCCGTGCCAATCTACCAGGCTTCCTTTCTCCTGGCCCCGAAGGCAATCATGAATCAGATCACAAAGATGATCAGAGACTTCCTCTGGCATGGAGGCAAAGGCAACCAAAATAAATACCACTTAGTCAAATGGGAAATTGTCAAACTCCCCTATGATGAAGGTGGCCTACAGGTAAGAGACCCTGAGCTTGAAAACCTAGCTTTGGGAGTTAAAATTTTCTGGAACCTTTATGAAAACCAAAAACATCTAGTAAGCAATCTATTAAAAAAAAATATCTCATTGGCACCTCTATGAGAAACCTCTAGGCAGTGAACATCCCAAAGGAACCTTGATCTAGAATCTCTGCACACACGGATTAGAACCCTTTCAGAAGCATCTATTTTGAATCCCGGGGAATGGAAAAAAAACTATGTTGTGGCAAGACAACATTATGGGAAACGACCCCCTCATTGAATCAGAAGATCTCATGAAGATCTACGCATGGCTCTCTCAACGTGGCATCAACAAACTCGCAGACATCTCTGTATGGGATGATGCAGCAATATGGAAAAGTTGGGATCTCTCGTGTGTTCCAAATCAAATGCATTCGTAAAAATCCCTCCTCCTTGCTATGTTGATGGAATGCACACCTGTACATCTCCTCTGAAGGGATAAATGGGGATGGGGCAATTTTGGCTTCTACTCAGTAGCCCAAGGCTATAACACTTTGCATCCTCCTCAAGCTTTGAATGACACAGTGACCCTCTGGAAGAAGATTTGGGACCCCCTCGGTCTTCCAAAAGTAAACTTCTTCAGTTGGGTTCTAATGCACAAGAAAACTTTAACAGGCAAAAATCTGGCAAAATGAGGCTTCATAGGTCCTCATAGATGCCCCATGTGTTGTTGTGCACCAAAAACGATGGAACATTTATTTGTAGACTGCCCATTTGCTCAAGAAGTATGGAAAATATCTCTTCAGGGCCTCAATGTCGCACCTCCGAGACAGATCCCAGTGAATAATTTATTCTCCTCATGGAAGGCGTGTTATCCTCAAGAGATCCAAAGCAATCCAACCTGGAGAAGAATTTGGGAGGCCATCCCCAAATACATTTGTTGGAAACTAAGGCTGGCCAGAAACAACCAGATCTTTAACAACACGTTGTCTTCCCCCACAACGGTGGCTGCAAAAGTAAAATCTCTCCTTCTCGAAACAACATCAAATCACTTCACCATGAAAGAAATTACTCTTCTCCACGAAGAAAAGAAATGGACTAGAACCTTCACCTTCCGAGACAGAACTCAAACCATTGTTCGCCCTTCAAAAACTCCAAGTTGGCGTTTGCGAGACAAAGATGCAGTTTTTCAAGATTGGTGGAGGAAACAAGGCTTAGCCTCAATCTTTTTTGATGGAGCCTCCAAAGGAAAACCAGGGAATGCAGGAGCAGGTGGAGTGATTTACTCCTTGGATGGAATCCGAAAAGACAGTTTTTGTTGGGGTCTAGGTCAGAGAACAAATAATTAGGCTGAAATTCTCGAGCTGCTAAAAGCTTGTCAGATAGCGCGAGAAAAGGGCGCCAAATAAATACAAATCTTTGGAGACTCTGAAATCCTGATTAAGGTTTTAAACACGAATGATCAATTCAGCAACCCAGTAATCAACAAGGCCTTACAAAGACTCTGTCAAGTGTTGCAAGACTTCTCCTCCGCTCGCTTTTACCACATCCTTTGTGGATCGAACAAGGAAGCAGATGCAAAGGCGAATATGGGTTGCCTATTGCCCTCACGAACTCTGAGGAAAAATGATGAAATCCCCTTATGGACCCCCATCCCATAATAAACGAGATGAAATTCCCTTGTGTTTTTCACTTGTGTTGTTCACTTGTGTTGTCCCTTTGGGTTGTTCCCTTGTGTTGTTCGCTCATGTTGTTCACTTGTGTTGTTCCTTTGGGCTGTCCCTTGGTGTTGTTCACTTGGGTTGTTCCCTTTTGGTGTTCCCTTGAATTTGTTTCCATGGGTTGTTCCCTTGTGTTGTTCACTTGTGTTGTTCCTTTAGGTTTTCCCCTGGTGTTGTTCCCTTGTGTTGTTCCCTTGAAGTTGTTTCCATGGGTTGTTCCCTTGTGTTGTTCCCTTGTAGATTAAGCGAGATGTTGTTCCTATGTAATTCCCCCTTACAAGAAGGTTAATGGGTTGTTTTGGCCTTAGCCCAACTGGATTCAATTCACTAATAAAATTACCCGTTTCAGTTAAAAAATAAATAAATAAAAATAGCCATTAATTTTAATTAATTTTTAAAAAATATATTTTAAAAAATATTATATTAAAATAAATCTAATTTTTATAATTACTTCTTACTTAAATATTAATAACTTGGCCATTATTCATTTTTTTTATAAGAAAAAAAAAATTGAAA
>JASDQU010949258.1:8525-20454 GCA_032191745.1 Picea mariana | reverse complement strand
GTTAAAAAATAAATAAATAAAAATAGCCATTAATTTTAATTAATTTTTAAAAAATATATTTTAAAAAATATTATATTAAAATAAATCTAATTTTTATAATTACTTCTTACTTAAATATTAATAACTTGGCCATTATTCATTTTTTTTATAAGAAAAAAAAAATTGAAAAAAAACTTACAATAAAATAAATTTAAATTATATCAATTTAAAAAAATTATATTAAAATAACTTTAAATTTAAAAACATATTTGGAAAATAATAGGAGGCAAACTAATCCCAATATTCTCTCGCGCGCGTGCTGCGTGAACCTCCCTCTGCCCTCTTCTCCCAGACGCGATGGCTTCAGGAGGGGGCTCTGAGCCTCCCCCTCCTCCACCCTCATATCTCTTGGTTCAAAATACTGGTGGAGGCTTGCGGCAAACGACCAATCTCAACCTCCCAAGAAAAATTCGTGAAGAAGTTGGACGCCATCCCGATGGTAGATCTCCCAGCTGAAGAGCCCTGTCGTGCTACCTTAATTATCTTTGAAAGAGGCTTGATCGGATAGTTCACTGGATTATGGCCTTCTCCAAGAGCCATCGAAGCATGGATTCAAAGAAACTGGAGACCTCTCGTCTCAGAAGGCATCAAGAGCCATTTCGTCGGGAAAGGATATTATGTTTTCATTTTCGACAATGCTGAAAAAAGGAACATTATCTTCAGAAACAGACCATATTTTATGGGCCCCTAGGGGTTGTACCTAAACCAGTGGACTATGGACTTTGATCTAGCCCAAGATGTGTCGTCGGTGGTCCCAGTCTAGGTTTGTCTCCCACACCTTCCTCTGCATTGCTAGAGTTTGAAATCCCTAGAATCGATTGGGAATGCTCTTGGAAAATACATTAACAGAGCATAAAGGAAGGATCAATACTCCTGTGCGTGAATCTGCATGGAGGTGGACCTAGAAATAGGGCTCCCAGAGGCCATCAAGATAATAGTAGAAGACTGGACACATGTACAAGAACTGGACTACAAGAAACTCCCCTTTAAATGAAGGTATTGCTACAACTATGGGCATTTCGCAAGAAACTACAAAAAGAAGGTTGACGAGGAATCAAAAAAAATGAAAGGGGAGCAATGGATGAAGGTCCAGAATCCGCCCCCCTCAAAACAAATCAATAAGACTCATGAGAAAGGGACTTCTTCAGGAACCACAGTGACCAACACAATGCAGCCTCAAGGGGATGGGAACCCAACTCCTATTCTGATAGAATCAACCCCAAACCCCTTCGATCCTCTCAACTCTCAGGAAGAACCCCTGGATACAGCTCATGATTTGGTTCAACAGGCCCCCCCGGCCTTGGAAGAAATCAATTCAGGTGTTCTTCCCCCTCAATTAGAAAACAAAATAGAAGGTTCTTCCTCCCCCTCCTACGTAGATATGATAAGAAAGAAACCTCTAGAAATGTCAGGCTCATCAGAAGACGATACTTTCAAAAGACCATCGAAAAAAGAAGGAAGGAAATCCCTCAAAGAATCAAGAGAGGAAGAAGCGGAGAGGAAAAAAATGCAGGGAAGCCAACCCACCCTCGAAATGTCTATTGGACGAAATGTCAGAGCCAGGCCACCCAAGGGATGCCCCTCCTCTTCACATCCCAGTAAATAATGAAACTAGTCTCTTGGAACTGTAGAGGCCTGGGGAGTCCTATGAAAATCAAAGCTGTGAAAGACCTATTAAAGACAGAATCGCCAGAGATCCTCATGCTCCAAGAGACAAAAATATAAGGGGAAGCCCTTCCAGGTCTAAGCAGAATGAACTGGAAAAGAAATGGTGGAAAGGTTGTCAGTGCAAGGGGCACTTCTGGAGGGCTTGCCACGATCTGGAATGAAGACCAGCTTCATCTTGAAAGCTCCTTTGAGACTCAGCACTGGATCTATATAGAACTCCACCACAAAAGAAGTAAGATCTCTATTGCTCTTTTCAATCTTTATGTCCCAGTCCAATTCATTGAGAAAAAAGAATGTTGGAAAACTCTTTCTGATTTTGTAGAAGCATACTCTCCCAAGAATATTATAATAGTTGGGGACTTAAGTATAGTGTTGGAACCAAAAGAAAAATGAGGGGGCATAATTAGCAGGGATCATATGCTCCCCCTTGTAGAGGATTTGATACAACAATGGGACTTTCTTGATATTAAACCAAAGAAAGGTTTATACACATGGACGAACAATAGAACAGGGGTTGCCCACATTTCTTCCAGGCTTGATAGGTTCCTGATGCAAAGCACTCTCTTGTTCGAGAAGAAAGTAGTGACCTCTAAAATTCTCCCAAAAATTACTTCAGACCACAAGCCCATTCTCCTGCAACTAGATGAGGAGGAAGACTTAGGTCCCATCCCTTTTAATTCATCCCTCAACGGAATGAGCAGGAAGGGTTCATGGAAGTAGTAACCAAATCTTGGTCCTCTGCGGTTAATGGCTCACCAAGCTTTGTCTAGGAACATAAATTAAAAACAACAAAATTAGCTCTTAAAGAGTGGGTTAAATCCCCCTCTAACCCCTACTCTACAAAAAGGAAAGAGGTTTTTCAACAACTAGCATATTTCCAGATGGACATGGAAAGTCAGGACATAACCATTCAGAGTCTGGAGAAGGAACAAGCTGCCTAGCAGGTCTCTCATAGAGCTTTCCAATCTGAAGAGGAGTACTGGAAATTAAAGTCTCGAAGCTTGTGGTTGGCAGCCGGTGATTGCAACATGACCTTCTTTCATAGGCAGTTCAGAGCTCATCTTTCTCGAAATCATATCTCTGAAATCACTACAAATGATGGTACAATCTCCAAAGGTTTTGCACAAATAAAGGAAGCAGCAGAAAATCACTTTAAGAATCTCTACACAGAGGATGGAATAGGAAATGAAGGGGTCTCCGCCGACTTCCTTTCCCAAATGCCTCATCTTGTTAGTAATGAGATCAACGCAAGTCTCTTGAAACCTTTCACTGAGGAGGAAATCAACAAATTTGTTTGGGACATGGAATCTAACAAAGCCCTGGGCCCTGATGGATTTTCCATACACTTCTATAAAGCTTGTTGGACAATTATCAAACCAGATTTACTGAGAATGGTTAAAGCATTTCAACAAAAGGCCAAGGTGGGAGGCAGCACCAACTCCACATTCCTCACCTTAATCCCCAAAGAAGTCAACCCGGTCTCTTTTGAAAAATTCAGACCTATCTCGTTGTGCAATACTTCCTATAAAATCCTCTCGAAGCTACTGGAAAATAGACTAAAACCCCTACTTGAACAGCTCATTTCCCACACCCAAGGGGGTTTCGTCAAAGGAAGTCATATCCTGGATAATGTGATTCTTGTACAAGAATCCATTCATTCAAGCCACCAGAGGAAGGACCAAGGAATGCTTATCAAGCTTGACATGGCCAATGCCTTCGACCAGGTCAAGTGGTCTTTTCTATACAATGTGTTGCTCTCTTATGGCTTCAACCCAGATTTTGTAAATCTGATCAAAGCCTGCATTGACAAGACCTAGATCACCCCCCTAGTTAATGGTTGGCTTGCTAAATACTTTCAAGCTTCAAGAGGGATAAGGAAGGGTTGCTCGCTATCCACCTTCCTGTACATTCTAATGGTGGACTCCCTGAGTAGAAAACTGATAGCGGAAAGGAACGTCGGGAAATCCCAGGCATTCGACCGACGAAATGAATAGAACCAATCAACCATGCTCTGTTTGCTTATGATTCCCTTCTGCTTGGAGGAGCTTCCCTTCGAATAGCAAGGGATTTCAATGAGATAATTCAAAATTTCTACTGCATTTATGGAGAGCTGGTCAACAAGAGAAAGAGTGTTGTGTATGGCTAGAACACGAATGAGCAAACCATTTCTAGAATCGCTCATATCTTGGGCTTCAAAGGATTTGATTCCTGGGAAAAAATCATGTATTTAGGTCTTCCTCTAATGCTGGGAGCAAACAAACCCTCACTATGGTTGGAATTCATTAGCAAATTCAAATCTAAAATTGTAGCCCGGGGAGAATAGTGTCTTAACATTGTTGGCAAACAGATCCTCATCAAAGCAGTCTTGACTTCTCTCCCTTTATATCAGGCCTCCTTCCTTCTTGCTCCAAAGGTAATCAGAGAGCAGATCTCGAAGCTAATCAGAGATTTCCTTTGGAGAGGAGGAAAAGGAAATCAAAGAAAGTTCCACTTATTCAGTTGGAACATAGAAAAACACCTGAAGAGTGAAGGAGGACTCCAAATAAGAGACCCTATCCTGGCCAACATCATCTTAGGAGGTAAAATCCTTTGGCAAATGTACTCCAATAGAAGTCACCCTATCAACCTAATCCTCTGGAAGAAGTACCTCAAAGGAAATTCTTTGAGAAATTTTCAAAGCGACAACACACCCAAAGGCACCTCGCTTTGGAACCTCTACATAAAAGGCCTTGAATTCTTTAAAAAACAATTGTTCAAAGTCCCCAGGAATGGTAAAAGAACTTTTCTCTAGACCGATAGCATAATGGGCAAACTGCCTTTGGAAAATGCAGTAGAACTAACAAAAATTTGTGTGTGGCTCTCCCAGATCGGGCTCAAAATTTTAGCAGACATCTCGACGTGGGATCATGACAAATTATGGATAGATTGGGTATTCCATGATCTTCCAGTGCACCTTCTACACCAAAAACACCTCCTCCTTGAATCATTGATTGGGTCTGCTCCTGTAAGCCTTCATGAGGTCGATTATTGGATATGGGGGAAGACAGGAATATACAAATTCACCCAAGGACACACCGCTTTACAAGTCCAATGACCTCCTCTCCTCAAGCCTATGATCTTGAATCAAGTCTGGGACAACTACGGCCTCCAAAAAATCAATTTCTTCACCTGGGTACTTCTCCACAGGCGCGTGCTGACTGGAGAAAACCTCGAAAAATGGGGCATCTATGGACCACATAGATGAATCTTATGCAGAACAACTTCAGAAAATTTAGACCACCAATTCGTGGATTTCCCATTTGCCCAATCAGTTTGGACACACGCACTGCAAGGAATCCAGGTGATCACACCCACTCAAATCGCAGTCAACACTCTTTTTGAATATTGGCAAGACCGATATCCAAGAGCGTTAAATAAAAATTCATTGTGGAATCGGATCTAGTCTTCCATCCCCAAGTTCATCTACTGGAAGATCTGGCTCGCAAGAAACGATCTTATTTTTAACAATACAACCCACACTCCTTAGACAGTAGCGGCTAAAGCCAAGGCTTACCTATTGGAAGCTCTAAACAATCATACTCGGCAAAGCTTGACACCTCTCTCACTCCAGACGAGAGAAACTAGATGGGCACCCTTTTGACTCAAGGCAAGACGAATATCCTAGCTTGTCCTTTCTCGAACCCCTCTTGGCACCTAAGAACAACAGACAAAGAATTCCAAGCGTGGCGGAGAAAAAGAAACAAGGTAACAATATTCTTCGACGACACCTCCAAAGGTAAATTTGGGACAATAGGAGATGGCGGAATTGTCTATTCCCACGATGGTTCCCGCGTAGACAGCTTCAGCTGGGGATTAGGACAAAGCACAAATAACCAGGCCGAAATCCTTGGGCTTTTAAAACGTTGTTAGATCGCCCAGAAATATGAAAATAAATATCTTCAAGTCTTCGGCAACTCAGAAATCGTGATAAAAATTGTAAACTCGAAGGAGCATTTCGCCAATCCGACCCTCAACAAGACTCTCCATAGACTCTGAGGTTCTTTGCAAAGCTTCGCCTCCTTTAACTTTTATCACATCCTCCACAACTCAAACAAAGAAGCAGACAAAAAGGCAAATGAGGGATGCAACTTGAAGCAAGGAGTTTTCAGAAAAAATGATGAGGCACCTAGGTACAGTCCCATTCTGTAAAAGTAAGGATCGATACCAGAAAAAAGCAAGAAATGAGTAGTTTGTTTAATGGAAAAAGAGACAAAGACTATCTATAATTCTGGTTGATTAGGCCTCAGCCCAACCACCTCTTTTTAAAATAAGCTTAAAATTGATCATAGCTTGTTAATTCCACACTTGTTTAAATTTCTCATCCTAGGTTAATTTTTAATCTGTATCAGGCTTGGTATAACTATGCTAATTTTTAATCTGGATCAGGCTTGTTAATTGAGGTGGGCATGAGAAATTTTGAAAATTCAAGATTGGACGCATTAAAAAGGTCGATATCTACAACATTAAAAACTCAATGTACTATGTCGTCCCTAAGTCGACCTGTCAACAACGACGATTTGAATGATGTGTCTCATTATAGCCTCTTTGTAGAAAAGATGGAAATGGACGACGAAGGTGTATTGCTGGGAGGACAATCAAAGGGCCTACACTACATGGTACAGATCATATTCTACAGAGTACATAGAGAGTTTTCCAACTAAGTACAAAGAGAGTTTTTAGGTTGAGAGTGTTTTTCCCAAGGAACGATTTGAGCAGCCCAAACGACTCTGGAGGGGAGGCCCAGCCAGCTACATAAGCGGGTAAAAGGGAATCTAGAATCAAGATAAGGGTGGTCTGACTAAAGTAGTCTTGTTCCTGAACTTTTCCATACTGTGCTTCTAAGTCTCTTGTAAATAAACCCCAAGTATAATGATAAGAATGAGGCTTTTGTTTAACTACTCGTTGATACCATTGATAGGATTTTGTCTCAAAGTACAACGTTGCTAAGGAAATCATTTTCTTATCATCCATAATATTGTGAAATTCAAAGTATTTATCTATTTGGTTCACCCATGTAAAGACATTTATTCCATCAAACTTCCTTAATTCAACCTTGGGAAAATGAATACCCTTATGAACCCATCCATGATTAGCTCCAATATTAGAGTTAAATCCTCATGGAATATACTTATTAATGGTAGGTTTTTCAACATAAATACTACATTTATTTTCATGATTTCCTTTGGTCACATTATCACTTTTAGGGAGCCTCTCATCTAGAGTCTATGTGAGCCTGGTCGTCATCTTTTGTTCCTTTTGTTCCATATTTTACATCAACATTTGTCACTAACCTATCACTTAATTCCTTAAATTGGTTCTCCAAATTGGATAATTAGTTATATTTGTCTTCACTTTCTTCATGACTCGTGGTTGAGCTCTATGGAGGTTTAATTTGTGTAGAATTTTTTGCACCACCCTTTTCCATGTGGGATAACAATAATATTTATCTATATTTGAGTTTAATGATAGTGATAGTAATGTATTGACCGAAGGCAATGGAGATTGAGGAGGAGATTATGGATTACTTTGGTGACCTTACTGACAAGCAGATGATTTGGTCATCGCCAGCTGGTGGGGGCTCCCAACCTCCCACTTCAGTTAGGCCACCTCATGTGTTGGATGCGGGGATTGCCAGGTGTGATGGTCCCCTAGAGTTTTCTTCTTCCAAGGCTAGGTCTCCTATCATAGGAGCAGACACACTGGTTTGGGACCATCAGATTACTGGCTTGGGTCAGTTGTTTGAGCCCGAGCCTTTTATCCTTGGGGACCTAGACTGCTCGCTCATGGGAGCTCTCTCAGATTTGTCGCCCTTGGTTTCAGAGGCTCCCATTTTGGCCTTTAATGTCTCACTCATGTCTAATGAAGAGGGTTTACTTGCCTCGGTCTCTTCTTAAAATCTTACTAGGGTTATGTCGTTGGGATCGATTGGTGATTTTAGGGAGGTTTCATCCTCAAGAGGAGGGTTTTATCCTAGAGTTTCTCTTGAGATAGTACCAGTCCATCCGACGAGGACTTTGAAGACGCAAATCGACTCCTTTCCTGATGAGGGTAAGTCTCTACATTTTGATCCCACACTTTTTATTTCCTCTCCCCTTGTTTCCGCGTAAAATGTGCCATGTCGAGGGAACATAGGTTGTCAATCCCCATTAAGAAATGAGTCTCAAGGGGGGCGAGAAACTCAGTTGCTTCAAGAGCCTTTGGGAGAAAGGAATTCTCGACCCCAACGGAAGAAAAGAAAAGACAAAAACATAAAAGTGGTTCAAGTCCCTCAAACGTTATCCCTTGGGGACGACGCGATGTTTCCACAGGTGTTAGAGATCATGGAAATCATGGTGGTGGGGCATGCAAACAAGAAACACTTTGGTATCTCCCTCCTCTAGGATTGGGTAAAATCCATGTGGTTTTATTATTTACCACAATTGCCTACATTCAAAACCCTATCGAGGGAATGGTTTATGCTTCATTTTCAATCTTCTGCGGATGTTACAAAAGTCTTGAAGAATCCATGGTATATCAATTTCCCCCTTGTGCTCTTAAAGAGATGGTCCCATTTTTTTATGTTAGCAGGGAAAGGGTTGATGAGCTTCCCATTTGGGTGAGGCTCCCGGGCCTCCCGACGGAGTTGTGGACCGAGAAGGGTTTCACTTACTTGGGAAATTCCATAGGTTCCTATTTGGACATGGACATGTCTTTCATCCAGATGGGTAAACTGTCAATGACTCGTATCTTAGTCCTTATAAATGTTAGAAAGGGCTTACAAGAAGATTTGGAGTTGACTTGGGGAGATAAAACTTTCCTGCAAAAAGTGGACTATGAAGGCATCTCCTTCTATTGCCACATGTGCCATAAACCGGGGCACAATGCCAGGGAATGTGCCTTTCCTATGAGAACCAAAGGCAAAACACCCCTGCTCAAGGTCACCGAAAGAGGAACATGGAGCCGCTAGGTGGGGACCCTGTAGTCCAGTCGAGGACTCTCATTCAGGAGGAGAGGGTTTCTGAAAGTATTGGAAAAGACCCCCCACAATTCCTCCATTGCTACAGGATAGTGGCTACCTCCTCCAGTTATGACACGGCCTCAACTTCGATGAGTGGCTCTTCGACTCTTTCTAGCTACATGGAAAAATTTGTTCAGCAAGGTATCATCTCTCATATGGGTATGTTTCTACGCACTCCTCATTCTTTAAATTTTATGTTTCAATCTCTTACTTTCATTGGAAAATAGTGGCATGGCTCCCTAAAGAATCTCTCAGGAATCCTTGATTCCCCTGACCTCTATAGACCTCATATTGAATTTCCCACATTGGCTCCTCTGACCCTGGCCCCTCCCACTCTCCCTAAACCTATCCCTCTCTCCTCCCCATCTCCCTTTTCCTATAGAGACTTAGAGGAAGACTTGATGGTTTACCAATTGTGAAATAGATTTATCCCAGCTCATGGTGAGGTTAGCTAGCAACATGCGAGATTGGGATTCTCCCCCTGACCTCTTGGCACTGGAAAGGATAGGGGGAGGAGATCAAGCCTTTCGAAAGCCTAGTTGAAGGGCACTATGGACATGGAAGTTGGGCGAAAATTCTCGATTTTTGGGACCCTTAGAGTAGCACAACCTCTGTTCGGGGGTTTAAAATGAAATTGATGTCCTTCAACTGTCGAGGTTTGGTGAGCCCCTCCAATAAATTCACCCTCCACAAGCTGGTGGATTTATCCCAGTCGAACATCATTCTGCTCTAGGAAACTTTGGGTGATGAGGCCTCTGTCACACACATTCTAGAAGGCTTACTTGAGGGTTGGAATTTTTGTGCATTGGATGCTAAAGGCATATTGAGGGGGTTGGTTGTTGGGTGGCGATCTCGTTTTGTAAAGTTGCAAAATTATTGGGGACTTGACTCCTATTGGTCTATTATTTTGTGTTAAAAATTAAATCAACTTCAAAGTTTATTCTTTACCAAGCAGCTCTCCAAAGCTGCTCTCCAAGTTGTCCTTAAGTTGCCCCCTTGCCAACTGTCCTTAAGCTGCCCCCTTGCCAACTATCCTTAAGCTTCCCCCTTGCCAATTGTCCTTAAGTTGTCCCCTTGCCACCTATCCTAGCTAAGTCGGCCATCTACCTAGCTAAGATGGCCCTAACCTAAAAGGTATTCCTAACCTAAAGTTCCTATCCTAACTTCTATCATATATAAAGAGAAGGAGTTGCCCTCTTCTTCATTCATTATTTTTTATATCAATTTATATATCAGTTATGATATATGAGTTGAGTAATCTCTATTTCTAAAGGAGCTGCTAAGTTTTTTTTGTCTAAGCTATTTATGTGGGAGTAGCCTAATCTTATTCTGAGTAGCAGCTAACTTATTTCTGTGGGAGCAGCCTAGTCTTATTCTGAGGAGCAGCTAATCTATTTTTGTCTAATTATTTATGTCTAAGTTATTCTGAGGGAGCAGCCTAGTCTTATTCTGAGCAGCAGTTAGGAGGTTCATTTATCAAGCTATTCTGGACAAAAACAATTTCTTTGTTTTGAACAACAATAGTTTCTTTGTTTTGGACAACAACCAAAGGTTGTTCTAAACAGTGACTAAGAGGATTTATGTAGAAACTGATAGCTCTATTTTTGGATAGCAAATAGGAGACAAAGTTACTTTGTTCTGAGGTCAAATCTGAGGCAGCAGAAAGGAGGACAACAACTCTGTTCTGAGCAGATTTGAGGGCATATTTGTAATAAAGGCTTAGTACTATTGTCTTGTAAGTTCATTGTACTTGTTTGACTAATCAATATATCACAGAAGTTTGCTAGGTTTTCTTCCCCTTGAGGGCTTCCCAGGATAAATACTTGTGTCTCTGTGATTGATTGTTTTTATACTTTAGTTTATCTACTTAAGATTTGAAAGAACACTACTGTTATATTCTATATCTTTTTATGCTTGAAAATTCAACATGGTATCAGAGCTCTAGGGCATGAAAGAGCTCAGTTCCACGGTCTTCTAAGAGCCTACGCAGATCCGTATTGCAGAGATGTCTTCCATTTTTGTAAGACCTAAGGACAGACTTGAAGGGGCTTCAAAATTTAATGTTTGGAAAGCCAAAGTCATGAATATTCTTGAAGAATATGACTTGGACAACTTTGTGACCAACACAATAGAAGAGCCCACCTCCAATGCAAGAAGGACAACCTTCAAGAAGAATCAGGCAAGGGAAAAGAGAATCATATTTTATTCATTCAAAGATAATATCATGGATGTTATGGCACCTCTGAAGACAACAAAGGAGTGTTTTGACACTCTATTCAATCTGTATGAAAAAAAGGCACCTAGTCAAAAGAGGGTTCTAAAGAATAAACTTTGAACCCTCGATATGGAGAAGGATGACTCCATAGCTTCATTCTTCACAAAGATCTCTCAATTAATGGATCAACTACTAGTCATTGGTATAATCATAGATGATGATGATCTCATCCAGACTGTTGTGAATGGTCTTCCATCTTCTTGGGAGACATCTCTGGCCAAGATCAATGCTCGTGAAAACCAGATAGATTTTGAAAGGTTGTGGCATGATTGTCTACAAGAAGAAGGGAGAATTCAGAGTAGAAATGGTACTTCAAAGGAAGAGAACCTTGATATAGCAGCAAGGACAAGGAAAGAGAGAAGATTTGCTCCTTACAGAACGTTTCCTCAAAAGGAGAAAAACAAAAATAGCTTCAAAGGGAAAGAGTTTGATATGTCAAAAGTAAAGTGCTTCAAATGTCAGTGAAAGGGGCACTTTGCCAGAGATTTCCCAAAGATCAGAAAAGGGAACGAAGGCAAATTTCGTGCTTCTTTTGCTATAGAAGATGAGTCTCGAAGAACAAAGACAAAAAAGGCTTCCAGTAATCAAGAGACCAGGAGGGAATACTATCTTATTTCAGCACTCTCTGGTTCTCTTACAAATGGTGTTGAATCCTGGTTAATAGATAGTGGAGCTTCCAGCCATATGACTGGAAATAAAGAAGTCCTTGTGAACTTCAAGGAGAAGAAGTTCTCTGCTCAAGTAGAACTTGGAGATAATACTATCTATACAATCAAAGGACTTATCTCAGCTTCTTTTTAGCTTGAAAGCTACACATTGAAGAAATTTTGTATCTTCTTAGTTTAAAGAAGAACCTTATCTCTGTTGTAGTATTGGAAGATAAGGGTTACAGGGTAATCTTTATGGACAAG
>JASDQU010949257.1:9476-21160 GCA_032191745.1 Picea mariana | reverse complement strand
TTTTTTGTCCATACCAACTCATCAGGTTCATCCTTTAACTGGATATGTGCTCTTCCCAGTTCAGCTTGCAATTTTTCCGAGAGTGAATATGATCACCAGCCAGTCCTAATCTCTAGCAGACAGCCACCCTTGACTCCAAATGCCAGTTCTGTTGGGATCCCCTATCAAGTGCAATGTACACCTACCTATTTCTTGTAAGTACTTTATCAATTCAACTGGAAGAAAAATACCATTCCCACAGCCCATTATTGCATCAGCCCCAACCCTAACCTGCAAGCGATTTCCAACTTTCCATGCTAGGTAAGGACCAATCACTGGAAATGCAATTGTCAAAGCCTTCCATTGATTCGAGGCATTGTGTATGCTCTTCCTTTCAGATCTGATCCAATCTAACAGAGTCCCTGGGGCAATATATTTTTGTACAGTGATCCTTTTCCATAGGCTCTCTCTGGAGATCAAATTCCAGAGAGATTTTGCTGCCAAAGAGAGACCAAAAACATGTATGTTCTTTAGTCCCCAACCTCCCTCATCCTTAGGCCTATCTATGGACTGCCATTTGGTCAGATGTGTACCCATCTTATCTCTATTTCCTTTCCAGAGAAAATTAGAACAGAGCCTTTTAGTATTCTCCTAAATGCCTTTGGGTATGTGAGCCAATCAATGCCAGTACCCTGGTGTTGCCTCTGGGACAGACTTGACTAAGATCAGTCTACCTCCCCTGGAGACCCATCTGTTGCACCAAAATGAGATTTTCTTCTCCACCTTTGAGAGTAACCAGTTCCAATCCCACTTGCCATATCCATTAGGTATAAGATGAAGACCTAAGTACTTTATTCCTTCTTGAAAATCAGTAAGCCTATACGGAAGAATCTTTTCAGAGTTTGTATCCTCTCCTCATCTAGATCATTGAATACCGAAGCAGACCTATGAATATTGATTTCCATTCCAGTGGTAGTATTGTATAACGGGAGAATCTCCTTGAAAAAACTTCCCTTCTCCACAGTCCCATAGCAAAAAAGAAGTACATCGTCCACAAAAACAAGTGTGAGTGATTCTTTCTCTCCAACCTTAATCCTACGAATTGCTCTTATCCTTTTAGCCTGAAGGATAGACTGACTCAACCCTTCAGCCACCAATAGAAATAGGTAAGGGGACAGTGGGCACCCCTCTCTTAAATTCTTAATCCTCTTGAAGTCTTAAAAATTCTGGAGGCTGAGCCATTAATGAGAACAGCATAATTTGCAGAGGTAACGCACCCCATGATCTGATTTACAATGGCTAGTTTAAAACCAATATGTATTAGGAGTAATCTTAGATAGAGCCAACACACCCAGTCATACCAACACACCCAGTCATATGCTTTAGACATGTCCAGTTTAAGCACCATAGCTAGGAGTCAGGACACATTTGGTTTTTATTGTGTGTAGACTCTCTTATGCCTATCCGATTGCTTCATGTATTTGTCTCCATTCTAAAAACCCATATTGTTCAGGCCCCAGGGGATATAAACATTGACAGCAATTTCTTTAGTCTGACAGCTAGCACTTTTGAGATAATCTTATAGACACAGTTGCATAGAGCTATCGGTCTGAAATCATCAAAATTGTCAGGTTGATCAACTTTTGGAATAAGTGCTATGAAAGTAGAGTTTAAGTTCTCTGGAACCTTACCTGCAATTCTAACTTCTTCCACAACTTTAAGAAGATCTTCACCTAAAATCTCAAAGAATCCCAGGTAGAACTCCATAGTCCATCCATAAGGGCCAGGACTCTTATCCTTATGAAATGATGTCAATACATTCGTTAATTCATCTTTGATAACCTGCTCAAACATCCATTGATTATCCTCTTCTGAAACAAATCTTGGAAAATATGAAGTCAGTTTGACAATCTCTGCAATGTAGCCCTAGTAGGTGCCTTGTAAATATTTTCAAAGTGCCTAACTCCCAAATTGGCCAAGCCTTGAAAACTTCTGACTTGAATGCCTTCCTCATTGCTCATTTCCCAGATAGTGTTAGCACTCTTCCTGTGATTAGCAAATTTATGGAAAAAATTCATGTACTGGTCACCTAGCTCTAGCCAGGTTGCCCTACTTTTCATTCTCTAGTCCATCTCTCTATCCCTTAATAACTTCACTTTTCTTGCTTCCAAGATTTTTAATCCCTGCACTTCTTCTTCATTGAATGTTCCTCCGTCATTTCCAGAGAATAACTCCAAAATAATTTTTTCAACCTCTTTAATCAGCCTGTCTTTATTTCTATATCTTTCCCCTGCCCTACTGGCCACTCACTGCTTTACAACCCTTAATGAGGCAACGGATTGTTCACATGTAGAGGAATCAAGGTTTGGTCAAATGGCTTCCACATGTCCTTTACAAGTGGATGAAATTCAGCCTCCTCAAGCTAGCCAGGGTTAAATTTAAAGGGAGCCCCTGGCTTAGGATTACTGAATCCAAGCTCTAAAAATATTGGATTATGGTCAGAACACTGATTAGAATCAATCCAAGACCTATATCTGTCCACTCCTTGTAAAACTGAGTCTGAGACCAAGAATCCATCTAGTCTTTACCTTCTAAACTAGCTCGATTATTCCTCCAAGTGGGACCCATAGCTATGGGTTCAACATGTATTAATCTAGCAGCTTCAGTTTTAAACTGAAAAAGTCAACAAGTCTATCTACCCTTGCAGAAGTACCCCAAACCTCTCTTCTATTTAAAGTAAAGTTCAGATCCCTTCCTAGAACCAGATTACTTGCTTGTATACATTGTAAAGCAAAAAGTTTCCCAGAATGGTTGTTTGTCCACATAGGGTCCGGACTCCATACACATTCAGTATAGTTAAAGGAATCTCAAAACTTTTACTGAAAAACTTTGTGCGTAGACTGACAAAACAGAATGTGTTAGCAAGGACCAGATTCTGAGACCAACCTGTAATTATTCCCCTAGAAAGTCCATTAGAGTCTAATGCTAGAAAGTCCCATCCCACAAAAGGTTTTTTCAGATCTCTTGTAAAAGAATAATTTCAGGCATCTCCAGCTCTACTAGTCGTCTAAGGGAGAATTTCTTATTTTGGCCTCCTAGATCCCAAATGTTCAAATCTGCTCTAAGAACCCCAATTACAGGACATTGACAGCCCTGTTTAATTTCGTTGATAGCCTTCTCCTATGCATGTTGTAGGGAGGATTTTCTCCCAATAGGAGGACCTGGATTTCTCTTAGTATCTAGACCCAAACCCCTAGATGATGTGTCCTCCAATTTCTAAGAATTTTAGGAATATGGGTGTGCGCCTTGTTGAAATCGATCCATTTTTATAGTACAGAAGACCGATCTGTTATCTTCACAAAGATGGTCCTACCTCGTTGGATATTTAATTGATAGAATATTGAATCTCTAGAGCACGAGGTCATCATAGATATGTTCCGGGAAGATCTTAACTATGGTTTGTACCTATTATTTCCTCTCTGAGTTTCTTTGATGTTAACTAATAATGGCTTCATTTGTGAGAAGTGGTGTTGGGCACGAAGATCCGATGGTCTCCTCCTTGTGTGGAAATGTTATCAGAATAATTTGATAAAGACACAACTCTACTCTCCAGTTCCAAAGCAAGCAAATTAACAGAAGTAGGGTTTTTCAAATTTTTTCTACCCCTACCCTTTCTCCCCTTGGACATATACGATTCGATAGGGGTCGACCAAGTACTTTGGGAATTAGGGGTTGACCAAGTACTCTGGGAATCAAGTTGTGTATTTAGAGAATTCAACTTACCCTTTAAAGTAACATCCAAAAGGATAGGAATCTCCATGATCCCGGTGATTTCCTGCAGAGTTTACTGAGTTTTTCATCCTCCGAAGCTTTATCAGTGTAACACAAAGAATCCAGGGCCAAACTTGTAGTCTTGTGGAAAGAGACCTGAATGTCTCCCACCACCACCTATTCGTTCGGATGCTTTGTAATTTCCACCATAGCCTTTGCACATAGAGCTGAATAGGCCTCGTCGCTTTCCTTGTCACACCCATCCACAACCTCCACCACCTTCCCTTTATCAGAGCCACCCTTTGGCATAGACTTTGTAGGTCTAGAACCTGCCGTGCGACTCCAAATACGATTCACAAAAGACCTCTCACAGTGTTTGGGAACATGGCCATCGGAATGCCGATGCACAGAACGAAAGGGTATATTCACATAGTCTAGTATTTGAGTGTGGACGATATCCCCAACAATAACTTCTATGGAGTCAAATAAGCCCCCTCGAATGTCAATCTCAACTAGTATACGGGCCATAGTTCGATATATATTCAATTTATATGGCTCATCAACCATAACTACTTTACCCAAAACCTTACCAATGGCTGTGAGAATGTTGTCATGCCAGTGCTGAAGCACGAGGCCTGGGAACTTGACCTAGATGGAGATGCTTGATGCCACCTCAACATGAGGGTTGAAAAAGGGATGCCAGGGATTCAACGAGAGAAAAGATGGACCTTTGAATCATTTTCCACCCAATATCTTCAAAGCGTCTTCATCACAACGGGAGATAGACCCTAGCCATCTATGAGTTAATATATGGAATATTGGCCCGTAACAAATAACAGGGACCCAGTGTTTAAGTAGCCATGAGATCAAAGCATCCATCACAAAATGATGCCTCATAAAATGCCAATTAAAGTTTTGCCCTCAAACTGAAGAACCTGCTCTACCTTCATGTCCTCCACGACCACTAACCTAGCACCTTTCTCCTTGCGTTTTAACACTTTTCACAACTACTTAATTCCTCCATTCTTTTTTGTATGCTCCTTACAACCCCTCAATAAGTCTAGATCGAGGCATCCACCTATAAAACCAGCAGTACACTCCTGTGGAGAGTCCAAGTCTGGTTCCGAAGCTACTGTAACTCCTTTTTAGCACTCGTGGAAACTTCTGAGGAACATTTAACAAACCCTACCTTGGTTCGATCCAATGCAAAACCTTGCCAGTCTTCAACTTTAACACCAGGCTCAGACTCATTTACTCTGGTTCTCTTGATCTCACCTCCACTGCCCTTGTTTTGATCTACCATTTAACCAAGAATCAGAGATCTAACACCTCAATCCTCGCCATCTGACAGCTCAACAATACCTGTGTGTGAAGCTTTGTGTAAGGGTCTGAAGTGGGAAGTCGAGGGTTCCACCAAAACACCCCCCAAAGGATGAGTCAATTTCTTTACCGGTGAGATGACATTAGGGAATATCACAAAAATTTGGTCCTCAGATAGAGTATCCTCCGTGTAATCTACTAACTACTGGTCAAGCTCCATAACCAGCTAGGGCTGAATACTAAACCCTGAACTCATCACATCATTCTTACCAAACTCAAAATATCCATGTTATTAGTATCTCAACTTGAATTGATTATGCATCAACACAATGACATTTCGAGGAGCAACAAAGTACATATGCACTCAGTCTTTAGATATCTTAGAGTATTGTTTCAAGTTTCTCTTTTTGTTGAATTTTATTCTGTAACCCTGTTTTTCTTGTTTCGAGAAAATATGCCGTCGTTAAACTAACACCAGGAATATCAGGTTGCCATTTAGTTTCTCTAAATCATCATAGTAATTATGCTGACCTTTATTACATTAGTAGGGGGAACGGATTATATGTAAAGGATTTTGTAGATATTTGAGCTTATCATCTTCTCTTGACTGGGATTTACAGGTGCAGCGAGCACTATCCCATATTGAGTTGAAAGACAAAGAATCTGCATATCAAGCATGGCTTGGATATTACAATTCCGTGAAACAGATTGGAAGAGATAAGAGTAGACTTGTTGAACTTGCAAATGAATTTAGTCGTTCTATGGGATTGGACAAACCACCGGCAATTGCAACATTAACGCTGTCCAAAATGGGCCTTAAGAATGTTCCAGGAATACGGATAAAATAGTGGGCGAGTTTAGATTGTGCATTTTTCTGCTATATTCACGATAGTGGGGTTCTGACAACAATCTGCTTCACAGCTATCATTGGACATGGAACCTAGCCATGGAATTTGCCTCTCTACCGATTCAAGTTCTCTCTGTGCTTAAGCTATCACAAGGTTCCCTCGGCTTTCATGTGCACTTATTACATGGGGCAAGATGAAGAAATGTGTACATCCATAGAGGCTGTTGTAACATGCCAATGATTCCCATACAGAAACAAAGTGGATTCGTTTGAATCAATCCTTACTATTTCAAGAATCTAATGTTTGGAGAAAGATGATGCAGTCAAACCAGACCTTTGCGATTTTGGTGTTCCAAAACTATAATTTGAATTTTGAAGTTCCAATTCTAGTGCAGAACCTCTGGTTGTTGCACATTAGCACTCTGTAATAGGACCTTGTTGAGTGGACTTGGACATTTTCAGTCAGGTAATCTGTTCTGTTCGACTATCCGTAGTTATTATTATCATCCAACTCAAATTGCTCTGTATTTCCTTGTCTTCATTCTTTTTTGGGAGTGGTTTAAGTGTTTCTTATTCCTTTTCTTCACGAAGCTCCTTTTGTGGCAGTGGCTCTGAGAATTAAATACCGTTTTTAATTCTGTTTCACATTAGGAAGTAAAAAACATTATGAATAAAACCCTCGTAATTTTTCTACGTTGTGATAATCCTCAGTTATGACAATACAAATTTGCAGGTGTTTTTCAACTCCATATTGCCTTGGAATGATTAGTGTTATGACAATACAAATTTGCAGTTGTTTTTCAAGCCCATATTACCTTTTTTGCCATAGAATGATTAGTGTATTGAGCTGTTTGAGGGCCTTCGAATGATCAGTGTATTGAACAGTGTAGGGTGCACAAATATCTTTTTCTTGCTGCAATATCTATACCAACATATTAGATGAATTGACTTTTACACCTACTATTCAGCACTAATTAATGAACAAATAAAAGTTGATTTCTTGCACAAATGTTTATATTTTAACCTAGCCTCGAATGGATGGTTTAAACTAGTCTTTTTCGTTGCTTCAACTCCTCCCTTTGCATAGATATATTTTCTATTGTCTTAAATTATAACTATTGTCTTTCTTTGATCCTTTTGAAAATTCAATATTTTCTTTGAGTTTAACCCTTGCACCCACACCTTTAGGGAGTTTCATCTAGTGGTAAGGCTATTTCAGAATACCATTCAAATACATATTTTGAAGCAATGTTCCACCAAGTTTCAAGGATGGGAGAGCACAGGAGCGGGGAGACACACAGGGGGATGTGTGGAAGCAACCCCAAATTTTAGGGAAATAGGGGATGGGGTGACGTCAGGGTCCCTAGCATAGGGGTCCCCATCTCTAAAATTATAACAATAAAAATAATAATGATAAAATCTCAACAATAACAATTCATCCCAAGCAAATTCATCATTGTGCAATGTAACTACTAACTAATAAACAATAAAATAGTACTAAATTCAAATTTGTAAATGATATAAACATGATTCAAATTCAGATTCTGTAATGGAATATGTTGATTCATAAATGATAAAGGAAACACAATAGTAAAATATTGATACATTTATTTAAATTCATCATTCATCATTTTAGTATTTAATTAGTACTAAGAAAAATAGTAGATAATAAAGTCTAAAATAGTAAATTGAAATTAACTCAAAAATAATGAGTGATGAGTCAGACTTGGTTTGAGGTTATTAGTATCTAGAGTCAAGACTCAAAATTGAAAATTAACAATGGACAATGAACATTGAAAATAAAATGAACATCCAAGAGTCAATCTCAGTGATTGGTCCTTTACATTCATATGTTGCATAAAGTCATCAGGACCATCAATGGTAATGTCATTATCTAAGTTAGAGTCACTCTCATGAGTAACCAACGACACACCAACCAAACCATGTTGTAGCTCATCTGGTCTATCCTCCTCATCTATTTGTGCACCATCCTCAAGATCCACATCCCATCATGTCTTCGGTCCCCTCCAATGCTCTGATGTCTTCCTATGTGCGAGACGTAGGGCATTGTGCATTGCAACTAGCTTCTCTGCTCTTCTAGATGAAAGTCTATTACTCTTGATAAAGTGGATGAAGCTATATGTAGCAATGTTATCATAACTAGACCAGAACCAGAAAAAAATCGTACCAAAAAATACATAAAATATTCAAACTTTGAACAAAAACATATATATTAATGTGTATCCATATGAATCCAAACCATTGTTGATGGATGCCCACAAGCCCCCCTTTGTAGAAACATGCCCCCATGCTAAGGGAATGTTTTCCCTTGCATTTCTCGTCCTGGGAGCGTGGGAAACGCGGGGGACATGCACTTGTGGAACACTATTTTGAAGCGACATGCTCCATAAAATGCCTTTAGTTGGAACAAATTTTAGAGCTAGCCAATTTCGTTATTATTAGTTTTTACACCCACATTAACGTTAAAGGAAACTAGTTTTATATGTCGATCTTATTTTTTTTACTAGATGAAAATAATTTGAATTTTTATATACAACATTACAACACTTGAGACCATACCAAGATAGAGCTGATATTAATGGACAACAACATTAAAAAATAGAACATACCTTATTTTTTCAGTTTGCTCAATTGCAAGTAGAAATAAATTAAGGACAACACTTCAATAAAATCTTGCTCAGTCATCGTATCTTCACTTTGGCCATTTTGGTTTCCAAGTGAAAACATAAACAAATAAAGGACACCTTCAAAGTCAAATATTGTGGTCATTCTATCTTTTGTTTTTTTAAGTATTTGGTTCTAGAGTTGCTTCCATATTTGCAGCTGTCTGCAAATTGGAACAAACCTCTCTTAACATGTGTGATCTGTACAATGCAGACAAAGTTCTCTAAGTAATGGAAGTGGTCTAACAACTGGTTTAGTTTCCAATTTGTTACTCACTGATTGACTTTACACATGTTAACGATCATATTGGAATTACCTTCATTTTCTAGTTGATCTATACCACTTCTAAAACAAATGTCCTACCAGAAGCATGGATATTCATATTCATTGTTAGAAGTTTTTCCTAGTCCTATTACATGATTCAAAATGATTAAACCATTTGCAATGTGTAAAGTTCCTTCCACACTCACTATAATGGGGTTGATCTTTGTTGCTCCATCAAAATTCAATTTGTAATGTCCTACACTTGCAATTTCCTTCTGTTTTAGTTGCTTTGCTGGGCTTTGAGCCATATATAATTGGATCACCTCAACATCTTAAAATTGAGCTCAATTCCTCATCCGTCTTTGTATTTTCTAAAAGTCCATGAGCCATTCAAGATTTTAAGATTTTACTCTTGACCATGGTCTAGGTTGTATTTATATTATTGGTTTTTGTTTAACAAAATGTATTTGTTTCTTGCAATTCAAATTTGCCACCATTTCCATGGTTGTTGCTATAACTCCATTATTTGTTGGAGATCTTTAATTCTTTTTCAATTTTTTTTTTCCTTTGTGTATCTATGTTTTCCACCAATCCCAAACAAATTCTTATAAAGGTACACTGACCTAGATTTACTTTCCTTTCTTCTATGTGCATTCTTGAGATCTCTTCCCAAGGACTCTGCCATAATGATAAAGAGGCAACGACACAAGGGGCAACCTTGTCTTAGTCATATGTGGATTAAAGTAAAGAATCTTCCATAGTGATATAGAGGTAAGGACACAAGGGGCGAACTTGTCTTAGTCCTAGGTGGATTGAAAAGTTTTGCCGGGGGACCCATTTACCAAAATCACGTGTCATTGAAAAGATACAACCTTTTCTCATCTAACCTATGCTTTTCAAAGTTGAACCTCTTGAAAAATTTTAGAAGGAAAAGTCATTTGACTTTATTAGAGTTTGGTTATGCCAATGTTCATCACCACTCTCGGTTCTTTGTTGGTTTGAGTAGTATGTGTTGCCCCTTGAGCAATTATAAAACTCTCTGGAAGCAACCTTCCTTCAACAAAGCATCTTCACTGTTCATGTATTATATGGCGCGTTACAACAAAATCTAGTAGCCCCAAGGTGTAAAGTCCTAAGCATAAGGTGTTAGGTTTGTGTAACTCATGAAGGCTGCCCATTGTCACCTCAATGTCTTCCTTTGATGGTATTTTTCCAAGGCATAAGAATGCACATTTTGCTGAATCTGTCAACTACCACAAAAATATAGTCATATCCATTCTTGGTTGTTGGTAAACCTCCCACAAAATCCATGGAAATTCTTTTCCAAGGTTGAGTGGGTACATGTAAGGGATGGTATAGACCTTGCTTTCTATTGCTGGGCTTGTTGGTACAACAAAGTCTACATCCTTTAATATACTGTGCTACATCTTCTTGCATTTTGGGCCAACACACATACCTTTGTAAGTTAGCAATTGTCTTCCCAACACCAAAATTTCCTACAACGTTGGAGGTGTGAGCCTCTCTGATAAGCTGCGATATTTCACCTTTAGGAACACATAGCCTGTGTAGCTTGTAAAGCAACCCATCTTGGAGACGATAGTTAGCCTTGATGTCACGTTATTCTACGTGACTTTGTCCTTACAACTGTTGAAACACCTACTTGAATTTCTCATCTTCTACGTATTCCACTTTTTATGCATCATGGGTAAAATGATCCATGTGCATAAGAGTTCCCAAAGCTGTCATATTTGATGTGGGTGGTCTTGAAAGCATGTCTTCCAACCTATTTGCGTTTTCCTTGTTATGACTAGATGAAACTGTTGTAAAAACCCCATCCACTTGTAATGTCTGGTTTGTTGTAGCTTACTTTGGGCTTGGAAATATTGTAGCGGTTGGTGATATGTGTGGATGATGGTCTTGTTGCCCATCAGATAGTGCTTCCACTTCTTGACAACTTGAATCAATGCATATGGTTCCTTGTTATAGGTAGGGTAGGTGAGAATCACCCCATGAAATATTTCAGAATGATAGCAGATAGACTTTCCTCCTTGCATCATAATTGCTCCCATGGCATACCCACTTGCATCTATCTCCACTTCGAAAGGATTTTTCAAGTTTAGTAATGTGATAAATGGTGCTTGACTAATATTTTTTTTTATCTTATTGAAATCCTTTTGTTGATTCTTCCCCCACTGGAAACTCTTACTACTTGTTATGGTGTGGAGTGGTGCAACTCCTGCTGCGAAAGAAGCTATGAACTTTCACGAGTACTATGTTGCCTCAACAAAGCTCTTAATTTCAGTGACAATTGTAGGAATTAACCATTTCATGATGGCATCCATCTTTATGGGGTCTATCTCGAGTTCCCCTCCACCAATCACATACCCCAAATACACAAATCACTGTTGTGAAAATTCACATTTCTTGAGGTCAGCTAGTAGCTAGTGTTTTTTTAGGGTCTCTAACACCTACATAAGATGTGAGATGTGCTCTTGCCACGTAGAGCTATAAACCAATATATTATTCAAATATACTATAACAAATGAATATAAATATGAGTGTAATACATCATTCGTTAGTATCATAAATGTAGCCGGTGCACTATATAATCCAAATGGCACGACCAACCATTCATACAAACCTTGCCTTGTCTTGAAGGCGATATTCCATGTGTCTTCTTCTTTGACATGTACCTGGTGGTATCTCGATTTTAGATCCAACTTGGTGAAGTACTTGGGGTGTTGCGACTGGTCTAACAAATCATTGATATTGGGTAGAGGGTACTGATTCTTGAATGTAATCTTGTTTAAAGATATGT
>JASDQU010949256.1:19586-31976 GCA_032191745.1 Picea mariana | reverse complement strand
CCCTCACTTTAATCATAAAGTTATCTTTTAATTTGCATCTCACAAATTAATTTGACTAAGACCCACATTCGGCAATTTCTCCCCTTAGGCGCCTAGGAAAGAGAAACACTTGCCTTGGTACTTCCTTTTAATTAAAAATTTAACAGAATAGAGAATACAAAACCTATTTTTCAACCATCCAAACTATTACCTCAACTCTTAATATAATAAGCATCAATAAATTCACGTTAAATCCATTAACGCCATTCCCATTCAATTATCCAGTGCATTATGCCAATATTATTGTCACCCTCTCATGAATGGCTTGATTTATACATACCATTAAAACAAAAGTAATAAATTACATGAGTAACTTTGCTTTTTAAAGAAAATAATATATATGAAAAAAATGATGGTAGTTTGTTTTTGTTTTTCATTTTTTAAGTTGAAGTTGGGAATTGATAACTTAGTGAAATCACGTTATATGAGTTTGAATTCATCATAAGGTCATCTGGCCTCCTCTTAATGGATTCATCATTAGTCATTTTTGTGGCTATTGTAATGTGTAAACTAGTAACAACAAACTCCAAGGGCATCACCACTTCCTTTCCATAAAATAGAGTATGCTTTGTCAACCTTTTACTTGTACTTCTATATGTTCATAGAAATATATAAACACACTCATCCTAGTCATCTCAATCCACATTACACATATTTTTCAATGTGTTCTTTAAAATCTTATTGAAATCCTTTATTGTTCCATTAACATGTGGATGATATGGAGTTCTTTTCTGATGATGAATCATGAATTATTGGTTCAATGTTTTAATTATATCGTCAATGAAATGCATACCCTAATCACCCATTAACACCCTCATTACATATATTTTTCAATGTGTTCCCCAAAATCTAATTGAAATCCTCCACGATTGAATTAACATGTGGATGATATGGAGTTCTTTTGGGATGATGAATCATGAATGATTGATTAATGCTTTAATTATATTTTCAATGAAATGCATACTCTACTCACTCATTAAAACCCTCAAATAACCAAATTAGGTTAGAATTTTCTTGAAGATGAAGAACACAACAATGTTAGTAGTGAAATTTTTCACTGGTGCGGTTTCATCCCAATGTGTCAAATATTATGTCGTAGTAATAATATAGTGAGTGTCATTCCTCCACACAATGGGATTTATGGGGCCCACAAAATCTATTACCGACTTCTCAAAGGGTTTCAGTGCCACCACTAGAAACAAAGGTAACTCATCACATCTAGATGGTTTCCCCATGTGCTAACAAATGTCACACCATTTTCAATAATCCTTGGCATCCTAATATAAAGAATGCCACCACAATCCTATGTGCAACACATTCTTGGTTGTTTATTTCCTTGCATTATGGTCTCTCACGAATCCTTTGTGTGCTTCATAGAGAAGCACATCTAGTTTGTTCTTAGACATGCATCTACAAAGGATTACATCCACATTGAGTTTATAGATTTGTCTTGCAATGAGTTGGTAATTTGCTGCATGGGTCACTAATTGTCGTCATTGTGTGTATGTATACTTGTCAGGTTCCTTTATTGTTGTCAAGAATTTTGCAATCTCTTTGAATTGCTATGGCACCACTTCCACTTGGAATAAGTGTGTATCTTACATATTTTCATCAACCTAATTCCACTCTCCCCTAATTATAGCCTTGACAAGTGATCAAACCCCACATTGTACTTCCTAGTTTTAACCACCACCTCAAAGTATAATTCTTGAAATAAAAACAACCATTTGCAAATCCTCCCCTGTAACAATGGCTTATTGACCAACTAGTTCAACACATAATGGTAAGAAATAATTTGAATGCATTCCCAAAAATATAATGTATGAATTTTTGTAGTGTGTACACCATGGCAAGACCTTCTCTTTTTATAGTGGCGTAATCCCATTCTGCATCAGACAACTTTCTACTAGCAAAAGAAATTGCAATGATCATCATTACCTTCTCCTAGACATGCAAGCACTATGCCAAGTACAATAGTTGAGTCATCAACTTGCACATGAAACAATTTGGGATAACTATAGAATACTAGGATGGGCACAGTGACCAACTTCTCTTTCTATAGATCAAATTCTTCCTAGCATGCTAGATTCCATATAAACTTCAGATCTATTTTCAACAACTTCTCTAATGGTGTTGTCATGCATTCATAGTTTCTGATGAACTTATGATAATACCCTGTATGTCCAAGTTTGACATGCAAGTTCATAAAGGTCGGGGGAGGCATATCAATATCACAATGATCTTGGAATTATCTACAAAAATTCCTTGCTTACACAAAACATGTCCTAACAACACCCCAAATGGAGTGCAAAAGATACATTTCCTTAGGTTCAACGAAATTTACAATTTCTTGCATTTGTCCAATATCAATCTCAATACTTTTAAATGGTTATTCAATAGGCTAAACAACATCCAATCATCCATTAAACTTCCAAAAACTTATGCATAAATTATTTAAATGAAGCAACCATATTCTCTGAGAACATAATAGGTGTTTTTTTAAGTCTAGAAGGCATCACATTATACACAAATGACCTATTTTGCAATTATAATATGATTGTACCTTGAAAATCCATAAGCGAATGAATATGCTTCTCTCCTTCCCACATTCTCTAGGACCTCATTAGTAAATGGTGTGGGAAAGAGGTCATAGACATAGGACACATTCAATGATCTAATCTCAACACATATCCTTATTTATCCTATCTTCTTGTTCTGAATTACCATAGGACTAATCCACTCTAATTCTTCTACCAAGAAAATTATACTTGAACTTTGCATAGAATGTTTTATGCATGACTCCCCAATATTTGGTTCATCTTTTGGTTTCTTCCTGTATCTACAAACTCATACAAACAATTTCCAGTGTATGAATAAATGTGTATATCCACTACTTTGCTAGGAAATTCTTTTTAGTCCACCTCCTTTGATAGAAAAAAATGTGTTTCTCGGGGTCCTCTATCCCTTTGTATCTATTTACTAGCTCCCATTCTTGAGATGGTTGGAACCTTAATAACGTACTTGCTACCACCTACACCCAACTCTTTAATTTTTCTCTGTGAATAGCCCACCATCATAAAAAGGTTCCTTTTTTAACTACATCCATCACTGACATCCTATGTTCTTTCGATACACATCCTCAATCAAATATATAAATTTAGTAATTGTCTTAGTTCCATCAAATTTTGGTATAATTTCCATCCCCATCATGCACAGACTTCTCCACATACACACACATTTTCCTTGACATCTCATAGCCTCTTGTTTTCCACCTACCCATAACATCTAATGAATGTGTATCGTAAGAGCATATAATCCTCCAACTCAATTCACCATCTATTGCTGGATTAATATTATCTTCCTTCCATTCCATAATATTATAAATGTTTTCCAATATCACACTCTACACATCATCATTTCCTAGTTATGTGTATCTTGCTCCTTCGGTGGGTTCCAAAGTAGAAACTACTCTAAGATCCTCTTGCTTGAATGACATCTTTCTATGCTTAAGGTTCAAAATAACATCATTATTAAACACCTAGTCTATCCCCAACAATGATGGGTATGGATCCTTCTTGTCCCTAATGTCAATTACTTCAAATTCAACTATAATTTTCACCCCATCTATATTAAGTTCCACATCTTCCACTCTCCCAATAGGGAAAATCATGTACTAATTGGCTAGTCTCAACTGAACGGGTGGCTAAACCAAATTTGGCTTCCTCATTAGCTCCCATGATTTCTTCGAGAGAATGTTCACATAGGATCCTAGATCCAACATGACATCCTTCATTTCGTAACTACCCAATTCCATGGTCATCTTGGACTCCCTTCATGTTCTTCTCCTTTTCTTTCTAATTGTCTTATATTGTGTTCAGGGAGGGGAGCCGAGATGGGATCATCATCTTCCAACATTAATATAAGTATACCTTGAATGTCTATCAACTTCTTGGATAAATTCTAGTTGCTTAATAGCCTGATACAAAAATTCAAAAAGTTACTCACCTAATTAGCATACTCGTCCTCCAAGATTTTTTTGCTTACACTTCTTTCTCATACTTAGGTGAATTCTAAAGGGTCTTCATTGCATCGTGTAGGAATTGTCTTTGCATACCTGCATCAAAATTTGGTGGAGATGGTGTAGCTTTCTTGATTTTTCGTAACAATATTACTTTTGCATCCAATCCAATCTTTGCATCTCCTCATGTTAGCACATGTACTTTCGTAGTGTGTTCTTCCTCTATATTTGGTTCTATCGTCATAATGTGAACTCTCTTTTCCTCCCATTTCTTTACTAGATCTGGACATTCCTTTGTTTTATGATTTGAACTGTGATTGTAGGCACAAAGTACTCAAGGTTTTGTATAGTGCCATGCAATATGGTTGAATTCTCCATAATCAAAATAGGCCAATATTCTTATACCCCCATATCTTCTTCATCCCCTTCCTCTAAACACTCTTTGTCCTTTTCCTCCATTATCCTCTATACCCTATACTCGATAGGTGTCTACCATGTTTTCCTTCATCAATTACAATGACCTACAGGTGTTCATATCACGTCCTATGAATTTACAAAATTCACAAAATGGTGTGTTTGTAGTCTTTTGATACTTTCGCAGCATGGGACAATGAGGTGGCTTGTGTCTCCATTGTCTAAAAATTTCACACCAATCTGGCTTGGACCCCATGGGGAACAAGTTTGGAACACTCATGCTAGTGTAGTTACCCATCACTAGACATTCATTTCTATGATATCCATTTTCCCTACACAAAATGTACCAGATATTTTTATGCATTGATTTACCCTTAGATAAACCATGCAACTTATCTGATAGTGCAACGATTTGGCTCTAAATCTAAACTATTCCAAGTGAAGTCTCACCACCTCCAAGCGTGGATTCCAATTATATAACAATCTCTAGTGCATCTTCTTATGTGGTGATTTGTTGTTGTGTGAGGGGAATGCATATGTGGGGAAATATTCTGACAATAAACCACTCCCTATGTTGAAAATCTTGTATTATAAAACTTAGCTTGTCTAGTAGGTCCTTAAACCTCTAGTTCATAGTCCTAAATTGATTCTCCAACTTTTTTCTTGATCACCTTAAGCTCTATTGTGCACTATTGTTCTAACTTATGTTTTTAAAATTCATTGATTACATCTCTTTATTTTTCAACAAAGGTCCTTGTTTGGTTTGTAGAGGTATTGGCCTTATATTTCACATACCATTGAAGTGCATAGTCTCCAAGTGTGGTCTCCAATTGTAAAATATTCACTATGTCATCTATGATCTTATTCATTTTCCATATGGTCTCACATATAAAATAGTGTTGTTCCACATCATCCTTCCCGGTCTCATGGAACACAAGAAGTTTGAGTGCAAGGTCACTTGATGTTCTTGACATTGAAAAATTCAAATTTCTTTCTACTAAGATTCCTCTACTCGATACTACTCCTTCTATTATGTGTTGAACTATAGCTCTAACTTTTGACTCTACCAAACTTCTTGCTTATGTTAATATTATGGGCACATGGGCTGGTTCAAAGAGGGGATTATACCAACTTACTTCTCCAACTCCTTCTCCTCTAGATCCAAATGATTCCCCCAGTATCATGTTTTGCAATAGGCCTACCACTACTGAAGTATCTTCATCCCCACTGAATTCATCTTCAACATCATTTTGTATAAATCCACTAAATGAAAAATTGTTTTCATATTCATCTATACCTTCCCATTTCTGGTCAACCATTGGTTTCCAACATTCTCTACGTCTATTTTACTGTCACCTCTTTTAGTGTCATCTAGGATGTTTCCTCTTACACATTTCCCTCCTGTAGTGTCTCTCTCTCTATGTGCACCTCTTGCACAATCTTTGTGTGATCTCTAAAACATCATATTTTTCTCGTGCTTCTCTCCTTAGTTTCTTGCTTACTCTAATGCTAGTTTCTCCCATGTTTTCTCCCTTTTTCTCTATACCATTGAACTAAACCTTCCAAATTACCTCATGCAACACATTTCTCTTTGCATTCCATTCTACTCTCACTTTTCTCTACACCTTTGGATCCATCTTTATTTTCTTTTACCTTCTCACATCATATCGCTCTAACTCCCCTCCCCCCATTGTGAGGGACTCATTCTTCCATACTATCAAGCCTAATTTGCATCAACCATTTCTTCATGAATACAATTTTAATCCAAAACAATGTTTCTTCTAGTGGTCTACCTCTCAACCTAGCCTCAAATCCATGCTCAGTAGCACTAAAACAATTTCTACAATGTGTCCTTTGACTATGGTAAACCAAAAATCAACTACTCAAGTGCAATTGTTGTCTAGGGTTTTCAATATTTCGATGGTTTCTTGATCCCAAACCATTGGCCCTTAAGAATGTCTTAAGGTATTAATATCCTCCTACCTTTCTATCCATTCATGGAGTAAAACATGAAATTTAGCAAAACCGATTATGTGGTTATCATAATACAAGTACATGTCTTTACATGCCTCAAGGTTGATATGCAATAGGTTCTAAGTTTTTTTCGGGTGAACTAGAATTATTTCTCAGTCATCTAGTGTTGTATCTACATTCCTAATGGTTTCCATGACATATCCATCTTTTCTCTAATATGTTTTTCCTATCTCAACAACAAAACCAATTGTTGGCGATAATTTCAAACCTAGAGTTTCAAACTTATACTAACAATAAACCCATTAACATAGACATATTCAATGTTCAATTATGAATAAGGTCTCACCTTAGACACTAATGAGCATTATTGAAATATGAATTGACAATAAGAAAGAAAAATGTGAACATGTACAACATTCATTATACATTCAGACTAGCATACACATAACTCATAAATTTGAAGGGGGGAATCAATGCATAGTCAATCTCATTCAATCCATATATTAAGTCCATATAATGATCTAGGGATTCAAATCTTGATTTCCCTTTATTCCATCCACACAATCAATAACATCACCCTATTGAAACACTATCCAACCCTTTCCCTATTGATTACATTCATTTGAATACATACCAATTCAATTACAAATTAGTTACAACCCTAACAACCTCCAACTGTTACGAGGAAAATGTCTCTATGGCTAGCGGTAAACCACAACAGACGGAAATGATTGCAGGAATCAACTCTAATATAAATTATGCTATATAAACAAATATGCTAGCAAGACAAGATAAAATGCCTACCTTGTTCAGATGTTCGATGAAGTCGACCGTTGAGCACTTGACCCAAAGCAATATACCTGCAACTAGTCCTCAACAACTAAGAAACACAAGCTTATGGTGATAATAGATAATGTTATCAAATTCAATGGAATAATCCGTCAATATTCATAAAAAATACGCCCATGGAATAACAATTCAAATATTCGCAAGATATTAATTGGACGAGAAAATAGTATTTTTATTAAGACGTAATCAACATAAGTGAATGAGTTACAAACTTACATGTCGGCATGGTTCAGAACCGAGAAACTAAGTTCCTTCCAGATGGGCCTCCACCACTTCACTCCTCCACCAAAGACAAGCTCATATAAGAGAGACTATGAGGTTCTCAATCAATAAGGGAAAAGCACGGGGGCTGAACAATGTATTCAGACTTAAAGGAAAAAGGGATGCAAACTCAATGTGAAGTGAATAATTTCTCCTGAGTAACTTTTCTCTCAAAGTTGAATTCTTTCTCCTCTTTTCCATATCTTGTTTTTGGCCCATTTATAGCCTTCAAGTGGAACTGAAGGGCCGAGTCGGAACATTTCCAGTATATGGAATGCCAAGGATCATTGATCCCCTGACATGACATGGAAATCCGACACTGTTTTTTAATTTTGGGCACAAATCTCGATGTACGTGGGTTGTAGTGGTGCAACCTACGTATACACAAGTTGTAATATAGGCAGGGTGCGTATATGTGGAAAAATCATGTTTTTAGCTCTGGGATTTGCAAAAAGGGAATTCAAGTTTGCACAGGGAAATGGAAAAAGGCCCTTTGTGCAAGTCTGCATATGGTGAGGCAAATCTTTCTATAACATATGCCCCCTAATGTGTGAGGTCACAGGAGTATTTGTGATGGCCGAAATACATTATAAAACCCAGAAGTGGAGTAATGGGGACCCAACTAGAAGAACTAGTTGCTCGTTATAATTTGTACTGACTTTGCATACATGGCTACCAATTTGAATTACACTGTAGATCCATGCGAAAATATACCAAACAAATGTCCATGGCCATGAATAGGAAATACAAAGGTGGCTACATGCCAAAGGTTATCATAGTTACGAACAAGGCCCAGTAAAACCAGTCTCAAAATCAATATGAAGATATATGTATACAATGGGGTAAAATCTGATCTCCCATGATCACTGAAGTCACATAAGTACTGTTCCAATGAAAGGTAGCAACAACTCCGGAAATATGTGACTATAGATTGATGTCTTCAAGTCTTCTAAACAATCCACCAAAGTTTCAATTTTGCATCGTGTGAATAAAGGAGTTGAGGTCGAACACAATGAGACTTCGTTTGATTATCAGTCATTGAGGTATAATGTTAACAAACATGAGAAATCTTATCGATGATGAAAGTAGGTCTCAAGGAACTGAGTACATTCTTACAAGTGTGAATAAATGCGCCGGGGTCGAACACTTGAAGAATCCATCGATCATAAGACATTGATGTATTCCCAACTATCGATGGTGAGAGAACCTACCACTGATGATTGAAAGCCTCTAGGTACTCATAGGACTCTAGGTATTGTTTCCAGAATAGATGAGTTGAATTCGATGGAAGGAGACCCACTGAAAGGAGAGCATTAAGGAATCTCTCATCATTCATCACGAGGTACAAAGTAGGAGCTTGATGATTTGGAATAAAATCAGACAAAGAACATGTTCATGAATCAACGACCATGTGCGTATTTCGTGTGTACTAGGTGAAAGCGATACATGAAAAAGACCCTTTGAATAGCAGGCAATGAGGAAAACTGTTGAAAAAGGTGAGGAAACCACCAATAGGGATAATGGCATCCAAGACACTGCATGAATCCCAATGTGTGAATAGATGTCTTGTCGTCAAACACAAGGGAAACCACCCAGTCAACGACCAATGATGAAATGTCAATTGTTGGGTTCAAGGTTACCTACCAATGAGGAAAGTAGGACCAAGGTGTGCAATAGGACTACAACTTCATGTGATTCTAAGACAGACTGAGGGTATGGACAACATGCAAAGTCAAGAGTTCTGAGGAATGGTCGACACAGGTTGATAGACATCCTTTGAACAAGAGCATGAGACATATGGAAGGCTCTGACAGCATAGACTCAATGAGGAAACCATGAGATGCAGGAGGCATCAATAAAAATCTCCATAGGGACTGGAAGAGTAACCAGTCGGAGGAGTAAAATCTATGTAATGAGCTCAGATTCCTAAGGTCATGCTAAACCCAAAATTATGATGACAAGTGGACTCAAAAAATTCATGCTTTGTTCAAAGGCGACACGACTGCTCCCAATATAAGATAATACTCCCTTCTCGCCCGTCTTTTTTTGTTTTTTCATAATTAAATGAATGCTATGATATAGAGGAGGAAACGAGTGTCGCAATTAAGCAAAACTACTTCCAACAATGGAACATACCTATGCTCAATGAAAAGAGGTGCATGCGGGAGATGGACACTTGGGGGAATGTTCCTCCTGGGCATAGGGTGTCAAGCTGTAAAGGATAAAAACAAGGCTCTGCTTGGCTGATGATGCAAACTGCTGAGCTGAAAGGATTATAACACAAAAGTGAGAACCAACCATAGGCTCAATACTGTAAGGAAGGGCATGAGATGCAATTACAACTTAATGCCAAAAAATTTCCTTTTTCGTAATCTTAGTCTACTTGGTTTGAAAAAGGTGTAAACTTGTGCCAAATAGACGTCCTTTCAAATCCAATTTATGATTGTGAAAGAGACAAGTTCACTCAGCAATCTTTTCGGTTTTTGAGAGAATTTGAAAAGAGCTTAAATCAGACTTGTGACCTTTCAAATCCAATTAACGAGTGTGAAAGAGACAAGTTCACTCGATAATCTTTTCGCTTTTTAAAAGAGTCAAAAAATAGCTTAACCAAGACTCAGGGACGATGTTCTAAGAAGTATATAATGGGGGAGGCCAAGGCTCCCGTGCAAGACTTCTGTGAAAGGTCAACAACTTACGAAGAGCTAACACAATCTTGGTAAAACCCAAATCTTTCCAAGTTGAGGAGGATAAAATACTTGTAGAGGTTACCTTATCTACAATATATCGAATAATTTCCCTTATTTGGAAGGGTGTAGAAGAAGGAAGTCGAGGATCTACAAGATAATTCAATCAAAAGAAACCACCCTAGGACTTGGCGGGAGCATACTCGAAGAGAGTGGAATGCTCCCTAGTGAAGAAGGTACAGAACTAGAAATGCTAAGGACATGGTATAGAAGGTATAGAACTAGAAATAGAAGAGCAGGATTGACCGAAGATTGCATCAGAAATGTCACTTCCTTAGGCTTGTCACTCTCCAATATAAGAGTGGGATCGGATGATGATTTCATCAGCATGACCACTTCTTCAACCATTGGTTGAATAGGATGCGAGACAACAAGGTCAAGAGATGCATCACCCCCTAAAACAAGAGTGGTGTCGGTCGAAGATTGCATCGACACAACCGTTGGTTGAACAAGATGCAAGAAAACAAGGTCAAGAGATGCATCACCCCCTAAAGGAAGAGGGGTGTTAGTTGAAGATTTCATCGGCATGACCATTGTATCAACCAAAGAGAGTTGGGAAACCAAATACAACTCAGAAACCGAATGCCCCCCAGGTAAGGACCATGCTCCTGGTACCACAACAGTATCAAGGCACAAAAAAGTAAGGTGATCTCCTTCGCAAATCCTACAAAGGAAATTGGGATTACGTCTTACATGCATGGGCTTCTCAATCGTATGAATGCCCCCAACATGACTTGCAGTGGCTGGTGACATGCTCCCAGTATGACTTGTAGAGGCTAGTAGCAAATATCCAACATGACTTGCAGAGGTTGGTGATGAATGCCCAACATGACCAACAAAGGTTGGCGATGAACCTTTAACATGACTAGCAAAGGTTGATGATGAATCCCCAACATGACTAGAATAGGTTGGTGATGAATCCCCAACATAACTAGTAGAGGTTGGTGATGTATGTGCAGTGTGACTATAAATGACTAGATTTGTGCCCCCAACATGACATGCAACAACTGGTTGTTGGTCTTCAACATGACTAGCAGAGGTTGTCGACCAATCTCCAACATGACTAATAGAGGTTGGTGATACAATTCCAGTATGTGACTGGCCCTCACAAGGCGCAGCCGAGGAAGGTAGGGTCCAAGGATCGTTAAAATACAAAGTGCGGAAAGGAATGGACCTCTCAGACAAAGAAGGCCTACTGGACATGGTGTATATATGGTGGACCGGTGCCATGAAGTTGAAGGTACCTATAAGGGATGAATACATTCCAACACCGATATTCTCAGTTGTCGACTGAGAATTTTCGATCACAAGGATTGACGGTCCAACAGATGCATTGGGGCTAGTGTACGTAAAGGATAATTGGTCGATTGTCATGATCTTCTCATCACAAGGAAAGGAAAGAGTGCAGAAGACAGATGATACGATTGTAGTCATAGCATAAGTCCAGTTGTGTCCTAATAACAAGTTATAATCGAGGAGCACATCAACCACCTTGACATCCACCTCTATCGTCTTCCCACCTAACTGGACCAAAAAGGCAGGAAGAATACTATGAGGGCAGAAGGAATGACCATCAAAAGAAGTCAACATGGTCGGAGACTGAGAAAGTGTCGGAGAGCCAAGGGATTTCCAACATACCAGGGACATCACACATTTTGGACCGCCTTCATCGACAACATTACACTTTATGGTATACTTCAAGTAACCCACGTGGATTTGGAATGCCACATGGTAAGGAAAGCAAGGATTCACATATGTGACATCAAAATTGATAACTTTCGAGCCACAAGGATCCAGAGATCCTAACGCAGATAGAAAGTCATTCTAGGGCTGACATCGCAGATAGAAGGACACATCTGGAGTACGTCCAGGGCCGACATTGCACAAGGGGTTTGACCCAAGTCCTCAACAATAGAGTAATTTTTTGCGGCTCTAGCATTAGGACTGTGGGTAGAGCGCTTGAGTACTCCTTTTGGAATATGAGGCGATGGCTCTGGTTTTTTGATCTCTAGGGGCGACTCCAGAGGAGGGGACTCTAGACCAGGTACAGTTTGTGGAGAACTATAATCGCGAGATCGAGTGGCTACATTA
>JASDQU010949255.1:41410-51703 GCA_032191745.1 Picea mariana | reverse complement strand
GGGATGGGGGTGAACCGCCCATCCGTGGAGGCCTCAGACCTGACCACTGCGGGGAAATTCGTGCCACACGTAACCTCGCCGGAAAAGAAAAGGCAGGTAAAAGGTGTGGGAGGGGATAGACGCGAGGGAGAGAGATCGCAAGAAAGAGATTGAAAGAACTCTGGAACAAAATATGGAGTGAGCGATAGCAGAGAAGGAGAGTAACCTTCATTCTCGGTCGCTGAAGAACTGAGACAGAGAGTCTCAAGCATCGTGGTCTAGCTCGGGGGTGGCTAGTAGTAAATCCATTCGGAGTCGCTGAGCCTACGGTTGGGTGGAAACGAGCGCCCCTCTCAACAGTTGCATCACCTGGTGTTTTCTGATAAGTGTTTATATCTTGTGTCTTGCATTGAATATCTTGGAATGTATGCTCATGGTTTGAACACTTATAAATGGTTTCTGTGTAAAAAATGTCTACATGGTGTTTTGATCGGAAATGGTGGTTGCATGCTTATGTTGGAATGACCACATTCGATTTATATATATATATATTTATGAATAAGTGCAGTTTTTTAGGTCTGTTTTCGGGAAAGTTCCCTCACTCTATAATGACGGGGTAAGTGCCTAGAAAGGACTGCCTTCGCAGTAAAAACCTTGAGATTGCTCACTACCAGTCACAGAAGCTAATAGCTCAGATATTTTAAGAGGAACTTCCAGTCGGGTCTTCAAACCTGGTGAAATTTACCCAAGGGCCCGAAGAAGGAATTAATGGCGTAGTTTTTAAAATCCTGCACGAGAGAGAATGGTATTCTTAGACTTCGATATTTCAGAGTTTTGGCACTCGAGGTATCTTGGTGCGAGGCCTTTTGTACTCATGAGTCCCGAAACCCTGACCCACGAAATCCCGAAATGACAACATTTGGATGAATTAAGGACCTTTCGGTGGTTCGGTACCCAAGATACCCTTCCTCTTGCTAAATGCACGAATGAGATCCTTTCTGAGGATCTAAGGTCTGTTACGACCGTTAAATTGGATGAAGGAACGCAGGCGTTAATGCCTCGACCCCTTTTTAACCTTTGTAAGTAGCGAATAAATTGGGATCGTCGATTCCAAGACCCATGGGAGTACCTGGACCGTCCAGCTGTAGAGTACACGTGGAAACCGGTAAGCGTTTCGGCTTTTCGGCACCCGGGGTACCTAAGTGCGAGTTCTCCTGTACTCGCAAGACTCGAAACCCCTATTCACGAATACCCGAAATGACAGCGTATGGATGAGTTAGGACTTTTCGGTGTTTCGGAACCCGGAACACCCAAGGAAGTATTTCCTTGTACTCGCAAGTCCCGAAACCCTGACTTGCGAAACACCGAAATTGGTCAAGTGTATGATGAGCGGGTGTATCGGATTTTCGACATTCGGGTAGTCGAGGAGTGTGAATCTTCGACCTCTTGTCTCCCGAAATTTCGATATACGAAACCCCAACTCATGGAATCCCGAATTGGCATAGCGTGACTTGGTTCGACATTTCGGTGTTTCGGTACCCAGAAAACCCAAGGGTAAGTTTCCCTTGTACTCGCAAGTCCCAAAATCCCGACTTGCGAAGCCCCGAAAGAATAGAGTGTGGAGAAGTGGTTATACTTCGATATTTCGGCACCTGGGGTACCTAAGTGCGGGCCCCATGAATTCACAAGTCTAGAAACCCCGATTAGAGAAATTTCGATGGAGGAAACCCCGAAATAGAGGAGCATGTTTAAAGTTTTAATGACTCGAAGTTTTCGGCTTCTGAGAAACCTAGGGGCGAGACCCCTTGTTTTCACATAACACGAAATCCCAAAAAGAGGAATGCTGAAATGGCTTAGCACGGATAATATTGGGTATTTCGGTACCCGAGATACCTATTGACAAGTTCTCTTGTACTCGCCAGTCCCGAAAACCCAGTTTGCGAATTCCCGAAATAGATGGAGCGATGTATATATATATATATATATATATATATATCTGTATGCATGTTTCGGTGTTTCGGCTCCCGGGAAGCCTAAGCGCGAAACCTCCTATCGTCACATATCCCGAATTTTCGGTATGCGAAATCCCGAAGGGTAGAGTACCAAGGCTTAATCCGAGTTGCTGTGAATCTCGATAAGCGGTTAAAACCGTTTCGGGTTTCGGCCCTTCGAAAGACAAGAGAGAATAGGAAATACATGTATCGCGATTTCCCGAATCGCGAAAGCCGACGAGCACCTTTCCGATAAGGCCTGTGGTCCTAGCCGTCGATCATATGAGTACGGATAAGGGATGGCAGGGTTTGTATTAGGCCCCGTAGGGATTCAAAAATTCCGTTCCTTGGAGAAAAGAAGAAAAAGGCCGAAAAATTCTGAATTCTGAAGTGGGTATGTTACACCAACAATGGTAATAGTGGCCAAGTATGCAATGGAAAAGCAGTTGGTCAGAATCATGATATAAAAGCATTAGACATATTTGGAAGATGAAATATTGACGGGTTTGAAAACAGGTTCACAAGCTTTACCCAGAAGACATGGGGTCGATGGTCAAATTGTATCTACCCTAACTGTTGCGAGGGTCAATTTGTATATTGCGGAACTTCGGGTGCTGTTTGTAAAAGCATGAGACAATATAAAAAAGGACACATTTAGAAAAAGGACCAAGTAAACAGAAATGTAAAGCAAAAGAGATAAAGGGGAATTTGTTTGCTAATTTGTAGATCGCGGAAGTCCGAGTGTTGTTTCTAGGTGGTAGAACAATGGAAGCGCAATGTTGAACCCGTCTATCCGGGAACCCACGATCCAAAAAGTTTGTTCAATATGAAACGGGGAAGCAGTCGGTCGGGCTGGTGATATAAAAGCAACAGGGGAAATTTGAAGACGTGAACCGTCAACTGCCACAGCTAGACATTTTCCAAAAAATGAGTAAGTAACCAGAAAGGGAAAGCAGAGGGAAAAAAGAAAGGGGATGTCAATTTTCGAAAGCGGTAATTGGTATAAGAAAGGCCCATTGATGGGAATTGGTCTAAGAAAGCGAGGCATGGTTATAGTTTCCAGGATCCACAAGATATACCCAGGAGACGTGAGAGGCCGATGGTCAAAGTGCACGTCACAATGACATATTTTGGTCATCAATTTGTATATCAGAATTTGGGGTGCTCTTTGCATGTAGCGGAACAGTGGAAGTGCAATGTTGAGCAAGCTTGGTCAGGAACCGACGATGGTAAGTGGTCAAGTATGAAATGGACAAGCAGATGGTCGGACTTGTGATATAAAAGCATTAGACATAGTCGGAACAGGAAATATTGATGGGCTTGAAAACAGGCCCACAAGATTTACTCAGGAGATGTGAGGGGCCGATGGTCAAAATGTATCTACCCCAACTGTTGAATGGAAACTGCGTAACACGCAACAAGAGCTAATGACAGATTTTGAGGGTCAATTTGTATATTGCGGAACTTCAGGTGCTGTATATAAAAGCATGAGACATTAGGAAAAGGGACATCCGGAAAAAGGACCAAGTAAACAGAAATTGAAAGCAAAATATATAAATGGGAATTTGTTTGCTAATTTGTAGATCGTGGAAGTTTGGGTGCTGCTTATAGGCGGCAGAACAATGGAAACACAATGTTGAACCCGTCTATTCAGGAACCTACGATTCAAAAAGTTTGTTCAATATGAAATAGGGAAGCGGTCAGTCGGGCTGGTGATATAAAAGTAACAAGGGAAATCTGAACATGTGAATCCGCCAACACCCGCAGCTAGACATTTTTCGAAAAATGAGTAAGTAACTAGAAAGGGAAAACAGAGGACAAAAAGAAAGGGGATGTCAATTTCCGGAAGCAGGAATTTGTATAAGAAAGGCCCATTGATGGAAATTGGTATAAGAAAGCGAGGCATGGTTATAGTTTCCAGGATCTGTTTGTATAAGAGAAGCGTCGAAAAGCTACAAGAAATCAATTTTGGGATGTTTTAAGTAAAGTTATTGTACTATTAGGTTAACCGCAAGTAGAACAACGACGAATTTGAATTTTAATGTCCCCTCGTTGATATGATAGTTCTATTGGACTTCTCACAGTGTATATTGTTTTATTTCAAATTATTACATGAGATGAATTTCGCTAAGTTCATCGATCAAGGAAAAGTGCTAAAAACAACATAAAGGGGAATTTGTTTGCTGATGTGTAGATCGCAGAAGTTGGGGTGTTGTTTGTAGGCGGCGGGACAATGCAAACGCAATGTTGAACTCGCCTATCCGAGAACCCACGATCAAAAAAGTTTGTTCAATATGAAACGGAAAAATGGTTGGTCAGGCTGGTGATATAAAAGTAAGTGGAAATCTGAAGACGTGAATCCGCCAACTCCCGCACCTAGACATTTTTCGAAAAACGAGTAAGTAACCAAAAATGCAAAGCAGAGGGCAAAAAGAAAAGGGGATGGCAATTTTTGGAAGCGGGAATTGGTGTAAGAAAGCACATTAATGGTCTTGACAGTAACCATGAAGTGAAATAAACATGTGAATAGGTTCTTCAATCAGGAATAGATACAACGAGCTATGCTTATAGTTTCCAAGATCTGTATGTATAAGAGAAGCGTCGAAAAGCTACAAGAAAATCAATTTGGGATGTATATGTAAAGTTATATTACTGCTAGCTTCACCGCAAGTATAACAACAACGAATTTGAATTTTAATGTCCTCTCGTTGATATGATACTTTCATTGGACTTCGTACAATATATATTATTTTATTTCAAATCATTCCACGAGATTAATTTTTCTCACTTCACCGACCAAGGAAAAGTTCTAAAAATAAGATAAAGGGGAATTTGTTGGCTATATTGTAGATCGCGGAAGTCCGAGTGCTATTTGCAGGCGGCGGAACAATGGAAATGCAATGTTGAACCCACCTATCCGGCAACTCGCCTATGCGGGAACCCACAATCCAAAAAGTTTGTTCAATATGAAACGGGGAAGCGACCGGTTGGGCCGGTGATATAAAAGCAAGTGGAAATCTGAACACATGAATCTGCCAACTTCCGCACCGAAACAATTTCCCAAAAACGAGTAAGTAACCAAAAAGGGAAAGTAGAGGGTAAAAAAGAAGGGGATGGTAATTTCCGGAAGCGGAAATTCATGTAACAAAGCGCCATTGATGGTCTTAACATTAACTATGAAGTGCATTAAACATGTGAACAGGTTCTTCAATGAAGGAATAGATACAGCGAACGATGCTTATAGTTTCCAGGATCTGCTTGTATAAGAGAAGCGTTAAAAATCCACAAGGAAAATCATTTTTGGGATGTCTAAGTAAACTTATTGTATTGTTCACCGCAATTATAACAACAACGAATTTGAATTTTAATGTCCTCTCGTTTATATGATAATTCCATTGGACTTCACATAGTATATATTCTTTTATTTCAAATTATTCCAAGAGATTAATTTTGTTAAGTTTATCAATCAAACAAAAGTGCTAAAACGAGTCACATATCACATTTTGTGTCACAGAACTTATATCAAAGGGCAAAGCATGTCCTTTATAGTCTTTAAGATCACAGGAAAACTACGAAGATCCTGAATTTATTATTAATTTTCCAGAGTGAAGCATACAACCACGGACCAAGTAAAGACCAACGATATTGATATATTGAACAAGAAATGGAATTCCATTATATATCAAACAATTCGATATACAAAAAACACACATCGTCCCATTGGTTTTCGTTTCCCTGATGACAGGATTTTGTTTTTCCAGCTGATATGCATTATCGCATTGTCCTCATTCAAGGTAAATTTGCTATGTATCTGAAAGTCACGCAGCATGTAGACACTCTTTGCCTTTTTCTGTAGGTATGCTTCATATGGAAATTCTGCTAACTTAGGAAGCACATCTTGTAACATAGGTTGTCGAATTGTACAATGTACGGTTGTGTTGCCAACGGTTCAGATAGAAACATTGAGGCAATGTCTATATATGTATGGATATTTTTTACTGCATCGCAAACAATCAATCGTATCATCATTTATGAAGGCAGAAGCAGAAGCAAGAGAGTTTCATTTTACACACACGGGATCAAAGGGGGTCGAGTACGCATTTGCTGCAACCAAAACACCTTCAACCTGGAAACGTGAGCATAGTAGTTAATATATTGAACAATATAATTTACAACTGCACCCCCCAAAAAAAATAGAAACCAAAAAAAATAAAAAATAAGAAATTGCAGAAATTTGGTCAAGGCTATTTGTATGAGAAAAACGAGGATGAAACTGTAGATGTATACGCACAACAGTTGTAGAGCTATTTATCTTCTTGAGATCTTGTACTATGTATGCTCACAACTCTGTCACAAATGTTGATTGAGTTGTGCAAAAGATCCTTTCTTTACCATCTCTTTTCTTTGTTATATTTTTGAAGAGCATAAGTGGAAATTGCCCTTTATGCAATTGTTGTTCGACTGACGAAAAAAAATTAGAATAGGTATCGAACAATTGTAGTTGCAACATGGAACAGTGCAATATTTTTGTAACTTAACTGAGATACATGGACATGTGAAAGAAAAGGACAAAACTAGATATGGAGAACAGTACCATTGCCTTGTTGTTGTCTGACTCTCCATCTTTTAAATGGAGAATGTGTTGCGAGCCAAGTTTTCTTGCGAGTGTCACATCTGCGCCAATGGTTCCAATTGGGTAAATGATGTTGCTTTGTGCAAGTTGGTTGATAGTTGTGTCAGGGACGAAACAATATTCTAAACAAATAGCGAGGATTTTTTCCACAATACTTGTTTTGTTGAGCGATATAATTCGATCACAATCACCACGGTCATATACTATTTTGGGCAATATATTAAAAATTTTAATGGATATCCCATTACCTGGCAATATCTTTTCTGCATGTTTGTGTACAAGTTGTGTAGGAATAGTTAGTGTAACTGTCATGAGGGCTTCCTTGTCTGTCATCTCAACACGCATAATGGATCAATTTTGTTTGTCTTGTACAAGTAGGTGCTATAGACGACCATTATGTCCCAAATGAACACTTTTCCAGTTCGGCAGCCGTTCAAGCCCTCTATTGATAGTATTTTGGGTGTTACAAGTTTAGACCCGGTGACAACTTTTTAACAGTAAAAGGTAATGTGAATTGATTTTTTTGTTTTCTTTTTTTTTCCTACCATGAATGTACAAGTAGACGCACAACTTGGATGAACTATGGAGCCAGGGTTTTGCAACCAGACCTCTTAGTTTGCGGAGCCTGTGCTGTGTTTAGCGTCTCGCTTGCACTTGTTGATACAACTTGTGAACTGCAAAGTATGTGTTGCAAATGACATAAACATACTCACCATGCCATACATGAACACATAGCTGAGGATATTTGTTTGGTAAACATATGAGTAACAGAATGTATGCATCTTTACCTTTGGCCTTGTCGGTCTGCTGATGTCTGGGATGATTGACTGCTCATGGGCATGTCACTAGTCCAAATTTTTTTGATGCAAGCATGTGTAGTTCAACATCAGAAGGACTAAACGAGCATATGCATTGTATATTGTCCATTATTGTTCTTAATGACACATGCAGGGTTGAAGGAGATGGAATATGAAATACAGTGTGAAGGGATACTTAGGAAACATGACGACCTGAGGGTCAAATTGTATGCCTCAGATTTTTTGACTGGAAAATTATGTAACAGTAAATATGGCGCGATGGCAGGAAGGGAGGGCCAATTTGTATATCGTGGAACCTCTGAGGCTAGACACGTAATCTTGAACCCACCAGCCAGGCACCCATGATCGACAAAGTGGGTAAGTATGGAATAAGGTGGAAGCAGGACCATAAATGTGAACCCATGAGTCTGCCAACCCGCACACCAAGGCAATTTCAGAAAGACAACTAAGCAAAAGGGATAATAGAAAATGGAAAGCCCATTGTTGCAAAATCATCGTTTTCTAGTCCAATATTATATGCCCCAATCCGTTTTGTATGTTTAATTTACTATCATAATGGGTATACCTTTTCGAAGATTGCACAACAGAACCCTTTGTTGTTGCATATAAGAAATCATCTTCCTTTCCAATCAATCTGTTTCTTCCAAGGTAGCAACGCCGAGTATACAGTGGACATGAAGGCAAGTTAGTATGAAGAAAGACATGTAAAAGAAATAAATACAGTTCTATTTATTTCAATGTAGCAGCAAAGAGAATACGATTCAGATGAGAATAAGAAAAAAGATATGTAGTATATACACACAGTAAAAAAGGTGCAAAGCAATAGAACAAGTAAAACAAATACACAAACAATAAATGAAATACTAAACACTGGAATATGAAATAACAATATAGGTATGCACCTCTGCAACTAGCCATCTATATTCGCGCCAAAGAGTCTGTCGTCCTCTCCAACCACTCTGTTTGTTCAAATGCAGGAATGCAGGAAAAGTGCAATGGACACAGGAAGACATGTAATGAAGATAAGTTATTATGCAGGAAGGCACAAAATATCTACATACAACAAACAAGGTGAACAAATATACATACAATAAATGAAATAAAAACAATGAAATATGAAATAACAGTACAAGCATGTACCCTTGTATCTCGTCTTCCACTATTGTACTTAAGAGTACTTCGTTTTCTCCAACAATTCTGTTTGTTTGAATGTGGGAACACACAAAATACAATGAACATGAACAAAAGCTGGTATGCAGCGGAGAACAAGTAATATGTACATACTATAAATGAGAATCAATGAATAGAATAAAATATAGTTAGAAACATGAACCTTTTATTTTCTCCATCCACAGTTGTAAATATATAAAGTTTTTCCTTGCCCAAAATATATTACAAGCCACAAAATATTAAGAAATTGCATGGACATAGCTAAATGATTTTGATTTTCTGTGGCAAAGTATCTAGATATGCTTCCAGGCATGGAAATATAATTTTGTTGTATCTTTAGTGTACGTATCTTATCTCAAGAACACGATACGAACATGAACGGAACCTGTTATGCAGCGGAGAATAAATAATATGAAGATACAGTAAATGAGAATCAATGAATAGAATAAAATATAGTCAGAGACATGAACCTTTGCTTTTCTCCATCCATAGTTGTAAATATATAAAGTTTTTCCTTACCCAAAATATATTACAAGCCACAAAATATTAAGAAATTGCATGGACATAGCTAAATGATTTTGATTTTTTGTGGAAAAGTATCTAGATATGCTTCCACACATGGAAATATAATTTTGTTGTATCTTGGTGTTGATGCAAACAACTAAAATCTTGTTGGTTGCCACCTATAATTGCATTGCAAAAGGATTGTAGAGTGTAAAGCTACAGAGACTGCACATCGAACTGTGTTGCTACCAAATAACAAATTGCATTGAACAAACTATCTCCACAACTAGATGCAACAGTTGTTGCTATCTGCAAGCCATGGCACTGTACATGATTCATAATTCGTTTCCATTGTGATTCGAGGTCTTTGTAAATGAGGGACAAGTAAATATGAGGTCCTCCAAGATTGCACACAAATAATTTTCTATACACTAGTGGTTCATAATGACCACTGACAGGATTGGCATCATGGAACAAGATGCAATATGGATCGTTGGATGCAATTCTGTTAAATAGTAGATATCTTCTTTTTCTTGTCAGTGACCAGATTCCAATTGATACATTGAACCACTTAGACAACCACCATATACAAAATGTATCTCTCTAAAGTCCCCTCTCATGTGCAGGCATAATTGTAGATGCAGACAACCACATCTTTCAAAAATACGTACTGACATCATGTATTCCATGCAACTGCCAAAGAAAGTTAAATGCCAATTCGTATTCATACGACTCCAATGCCTGTGCGTCGCCATTTTTTAAACAATCCAAGAAATAATCTATCAATCCATTGCACAGGTCGGTCGAGGAATAATGGAAATGTAATAGAACCCGAAATGCATCGAAAAGGCAATCCCCTACAGCAGACGAGAATACATCGAATCTAAAAAGACCATTGGTATGCAATACCTGGTCGATGCTCTCATGGACAATGGATTCTGTATCTATTTCGTAGGACTCAACATATATTACTTGTTTCATCTCTTAAACCATGATTTTCAAGATGTTTCCTATATTCAGTTCATATGCAAACAGAAAAAGGAAAATAAAATAACAGTGAAAAAAAAACAAAAGAAAAAGACAAATAGAAAATTACAAGTGCGGAACTGCATACCAATTCCGCTATCTATCCTTCAACCTTCTTCTTGTCAAATTCAATACTCCCTAGCCGCTAGAGCATATGACAAGCAAACAAAAA
>JASDQU010949254.1:30409-44468 GCA_032191745.1 Picea mariana | reverse complement strand
CAACACCGAATCTGCCAGGCAGAGTCGAATGGTACTCCTTGCTCTTCTGTCCAACTTGTCCCAATCTTCCTTCAACATACCAGTAACTGGTGTACTAGTAGTTTGTGTACTGGTAGGTTGTGTACCAGTAGCCTGTGTTCTTGTAGATGGTGTACCAGTAGGCTGTGTACTAGGATCCACAACAATCCATTGTTCTTTGTCTACAAGAAGGTCCTCCATCTTGAGCTTCCATAGCTCAAAGTTTTTACCATTGAACTTCTCTATCTCGATTCTAGATGAGCTCGCCATTCCTCTTACTTTACTCGAATCTCCACTGCAAAAGCTCCCACTAAACCCAGGTTTATCACAGACCCAAGATAAACTTGATCTATCAAGATCGAGCCAAACCCTCAGCAACAAAGGCGTCCCTCTGAAGCCAAAAACGTGCTCTGATACCACATGTAAGTTTTAAACCTGCGAAGTAAAGCAATGCATATAGATTCTTAAGCAATACAGAAATTAATCAATGGCTCATACACAGAGTACATAGAGATTTTATACTGGAAACCCTCAACCAGGAAAACCTTTCGTATTTTCATTATATCGAATTTCACCATTCGCCATACAATATATACAATGTTTTTAGGTATTCCGTAGATACCAAAACCCTAATCCCTTAATCCGAGATTAATTTACAAATCCGCTAAAAATAGCAAAGTGAGTTTGCATAGCCTTCCAATCCCATAGCTCTGCTACTTTGCGCCTATTTTGAAAAGCATAGAACAATTTCCAACCTCCCAAAGTTCTTTTCTTTCTGCAACCTTCCCAACTTAGATTTTTGTTGAAGTCAATTCTGAGGTATTTGTAATCTGCCACTTCTTCAAGAGTGTTGCCTTCAAAGTAGAACTTATGTTGCTTATGTTTTCTTTTGCTAAAAAAAATTACCACTTTCGTCTTGTTGGTATTGACTTGCATCCCCACTATAAAGATTCATCGTAGTGCTACAATAATCGACTCTCGTACATACATCATACGAAAGTATCTCATGGTATAAATTGAGATACGAGTAATTTAGAAATTTTTTTCAAAGGTGTCCAAATCTATAGATTTGATTCTTATTATGATTTAATTTATTTTATAATTATTTTTAATTATATTAAAATTAAATCAAATTTATATATTTGATTTTTATTGTGGTTTAATTTAATTTATAATTATTTTAAATTATACTAGAATTAAATATTATGTTTTATTAATATGGTGAAAACAAAATGTTTATGATGAAAGTTCATTTTAAAATTCACTAGGGATGGATTATATATATATATATATATAAGGCCCGTCTAAATCATTTTTTAATTCAATGTATGTATGTCTAAACTATTTTTTTTATCCTTTTCAAATTCTTGTCTCAGCACATATTATCAATTATACTTTAATTTACTTCAAATTATTAGATATTAATGCAATTTAATTTCATTTCATTTTAAAAATATTTTATAATATGATATTAAAAATAAAATGATGATTTCAGTGCTTAAAATCTCTTATATTTTTATTATAAAATAATTAACAACATGTATCCTCGTTCCAACATCATGAACAACCTTAACGGGTCCAACCCTCGAGGGCATAACTTAATGTTGGCCATGTTGAGTTTATGTATGTATAAACTATTATTTTTATTTGTTGTTCGTACACGTACTATATCACCTATGCATTTAATTATTGGATATAATTGTTACTTAATGTAATCTTTGAAAAAAAAAAATCAGATTTCATTTATAAAATATTTACATTATAATTTTTATTAAAAAAAAATGATACTTTGAATTCCATTTTTTGCAACCGAAAAATTATTTATAATATAATTTTGTACATATAACATCATATTTTTTCCATACATATTCTGCCCTCCAATATTACTAATAACTTAAAAAGAAAAATTAGGAAGTGTCTTTTTAGGTTCTTTCAGTGCGTAGACTGAAGTGATTCATGAGCGTTCCATAACTATAATAAGAAAGCCATTGCGCATTACCTCTATTCACCTATTCAAATAGGTTTTTCTCTCAAAAATAAGAAACTATCATCTTTCTCTTTTGTTTTAGGAACCCTAAAAGAAAATATTTTTCGCTAAAATAGATTTGAATAGAGGGTAGGGCCCTCATTTCCATCTACCCAGAGGTTGTATTCGATTTTCCCTTCCATCTTCAACAAAGCCTTCTTTGAGAGAGAATTTGCCTCCTTGTTTTGTTCCCTATATATATGCGAGTAATTGATCTCCCTGAAAGATTTTGTGAGTTCTCTAATCATGTCCTTCCATCCCACAAGAGAGGCAACCTGTAATTTCCCTCTGCCATTCAACCAGTCAATGATAATTTTAGAGTCGCTAAAGACCTGAAGGGCTACAATGTTCAAACACATTGCCAATATGAGGGTAGCCCAAGCTCCTAGCAACTCTACCTTAGTATTTGTTCCTGAGCCACAATTGTATGTCCATTTACAATCTGTGTTCATTTAACCTTATCATTCCCCCTGCCCCACTATGTTGCCCATTTGTTTGTGTTGCTCCATCGAACCAACCAACTGTGGGAAGCAAGTGACTAGGGAACTGGACATTTCTTGAAATAGCCTTTTTCTGAGAAACTGTCATGTTTGTTGAGTTTCCAAGTATTTTGTATACAACCAAAAAGATAGAAGGGTTCCTATTTTCAAAGATTCTCTTATTTCACTCCAACCAAACAAACCAACACACTAAGGAGGGGAGAGTGATGTGAGTTCTCTCCTTTCTAACCTAGTTTTCATAGAAAGCAGTTATAGTATTTCCTTCCCAAACAATATTTAAATTAAGACCTCCTTTTATCCTATTCCAGACTTGTTGTATGAAACTGCACTTAACAAAAATGTGTACCACAAATTTTGCTTCATTTGAGCACATAAGACAAATATTAGGGTCGTCCTAACCTTTTCGTTGCAGTGTGTCCCAAGTTAGTATTTTATTCTCTATAGTTAAACAATTGAAAATTCTAATTTTTTGAGCGATATCCCACTTCCACATATGTCCTCTCCAACCCCCAATTACCTGGTGCAACAACTTTTTTGTTATCGCACAATAATGTTTTTAACCATTAGAATACCTTATTTATCTCCCCTTGTCCAAATAAGCTCATCATCAATATTATGTAGTTGCACTCCCACTCCAATTAACTCCCTACAATAACCATCCCATTCTGTTGCCAGTTCACCTATGAGACCGAGCTCATCACTAGTTTTCCAGTTTTCAGCAATAATACTAGGTTTGATTTTACCTTTAGCATGGTATAGATAATTCATGTTTTTTCCTTTCAACACTATTAAAAGTTGTAGTGATAAAAAGGAGGACTTCCCCATCCCCAAAATGCAATCCTTTCCAATCATGACAGAATGACCAGACCCAGGACTCCAACTCGGCCAATGGGTGATCAATTGGAGAGACTAGTAGATTTTTCCATATCTGAGAGGTGGAAGAAACTCTAGTTGTAGCCGATCTGAACCAGGAAGAGACTGAACAATGTGAAAGGTATTTGTCTTTGATCACCTTATGCCATACTCCATCCTTCATCAGGAACCGCCATAGGGAATTTGTTGCCAACGCTCTATTAAAATGAAAAATATTTCTTAACCCCCAGCCACCCAAGTGCTTTGGTTTTGCTGTAACTTCCCAACTGCATAAATGAAAATGTTGTTTTTCGTTGTCTTCTGACCAAAGAAAATTAAACATTAATTTCCCGATCTTACAGAGAACTGACACTGGAATGGCAACCAATGTCATCCAATATACCGGTTGACATTCAAGTACTCCTTTGATTAGTGTGAAGCAGCCTATGAGAGACAACCATTTGTTGCACCAATGTCCAATCCTTTTTTCAAACTTTGCTAGAAGCCATCTCCAGTCAACAAACTTGTATGAATCAACTTTTAGGAAGAATCCAAGATATCTGAATCCCTTTGAGAGATCATCAAAATTGTAAGGGAAAATTTCGTTTAACTTTTCTAAAGACTCCCCTTGTATTCCATCATATAGAAAGGACTACTTTGTCCAGTTTATCTGCAAGCCCGAAGCACTACAAAAGATAATTAAAATCTCTTTTTTCTCCTTCCACTCCTGTACCGACGTTTTTTTCATAATAAGAACGTCATCCACAAAAAACAAGTGGAGTATCTTTACTATTCTGGATACCTTCACCCCCGACAACTTTCCTTCATCCCGTCCTTTCTTTAACAACATACTGAGTCCTTCCATGACTAAAATAAACATCAACGGTGATAATGGGCAACCTTGTCTCAAGCCTCTAAGACTCTGAAAAATAGGTGAAGTCTCCCCATTTATAAGAACTGCAAATTTGCGTTGGTCACACAACTCAAAATCCAGTTTGTAGTTTGAAGACTAAAACCCATTTGTATTAGAGTAAATCTTAAAAAATCCCAATTGATGCAATCATATGCTTTTTTTAGATCCAGCTTCAAGATCAAAGCTTTTAACTTTTTCACCTTTATAATGTGCAAGCATTCCTGTGTCATACCAATGGCATCCCATATCTGTCTGCCTTTTAAAAAACCCAATTGTTCTCCCGACAACGATCAAGAAAGGATAGGTTTTATCCTATTGGAAATTATCTTTGTTATCAGATTATAACACAGATTACAAAGAGCAATAGGTCTATAGTCACCTAAAGTTGTAGAGTTATTTACTTTTGGAATAAGAGCAAGAAATGTCGAGTTTAAAGATTTGATCACTTCGCCTCGAATCCTAGAATCCTCAACCACTTTCAGCAAATCATCCCCAACTAAGTCAAAGAAGTGAGAAAAGAACTCGACGGTCCATCCATCGGGCCCCTATAACACCCTGTTTCCCCCAGTCTATAAAAATAACTACATTGGCCAAGAATTATGGCAAACTCCAAGATGTGAATGTGTGATTTGACGGACCCTGTATAAAAGGGTCGATGAATGTAAATGATGTGTGTATATATATATGTTGCATGACTGCTGAGAGGGGGATGTGCTGAAAAGGAGACCACGATGGCTAATGAAAGGTGGTGGAAGGCACCTGGAATGGTGGCGTTAACTTCCACCGAACCAATACCTTGTTGGTCTTTACTGGCTCAAAGACCAAAGCTGCTCTTCGGCCCTGGAATGAATTACTCACCAAGATGGTAGGTGGAGAGGCTCCTCATGAGTTAATGAGGGGATGGGGGTGAACCGCCCATCCATAGAAGCCCTCAGACCTGACCACTGCAGGGAAATTCGCGCCACACGCAACCTTGCAGGACAAAGCAAGAAAGGAAGTGTGGGGAGAGGGCATGCGAGGATCACGGAAGGAAAAACCAGAGGAACTCCGGGAAATTCAGGGAGTCATGAGCAGAGGAGAAGGAGAGTAACCTTCGTCCTTGACTTCCGATGAGTGGGAAGTAAGAGACCGAGTCTCAAAGCATCGTGGTCTAGCTCGGGGGTGGCCAGTGGTAAAATCCGATTGGAGTCGCTGAGCCTATGGTTGGGTGGAAACGAGCACTCCTCTCAGCATTCACATCACATCTGAAATTTCTGATAAGTGTTATGTCTTGCATTTGGAATTGAATGTCACGATCGTATGCTCATTCCTATACACTTGTAAATAGTTTCTGGATAGAAGTATTTTCCTTGTGTTTGATTTGATATAATGGATACATGCTTATACTGTCGTAACTACACTTTGGTTAATGTGTAGAGTGTATGAGTTCAAGATACGAGTCTATTCCCCTAAGGATGGATATGTCTAACTTGATTTGTACTATGTCCTGGTTCATCCTCTCGAAGACCCGTTTTCGGGAAGTTCCCTCACTATCCTAGAGTCGGACTGAGTCCCTTGAAAGGACTATCGTTTAAGTAAATATCTAAGCTTACCTCGCCCCTGTCACAGAGTTCATAGCTCGATAAGTTAAGAAGGCCTTGCAGTCATGTCCCCAAGCTTGGTGATAATTACCCAAGGATCCGTTGAAGGATTCTATGGCCTAAGCCTGGAGACCTTGCACCAGCAAGAATGGTTCCCTCAGAGTCTTGATGTTTCGGTGTTTCGGCACCCGGGAAACCAAAGGGTAAGTTCCCTTGTACTCGCCAATCGCGAAATCCCGAAGTATGAAACCCCGAAAAGGTCTAGCGTGGATAAGTCTTAGTGTTTCGGTGTTTCGGCAACCGGGAAACCTAAGGGTCAGTCTTCTTGTATCCACCAGTCCCAAAATCCCAACTTGCAAAACCCCGGAATAGTGTAGCGTGATTAGAGTCTTGATATTTTGGCGTCCGGGATACCCAAGGGCGAGTTCCCTTGTATTCGCATGTCGCGAATTCCCGACTTGCGAAACCCCGAAATGAACTTAGCATTATATATATATATATATATATATATATATATATATCGGCGTTTCGGAGTTTCGGCACCTGAGATACCCAAGGGTAAGTTTCTTTGTACTCGCATGTCGCGAAATCTCGATTAGCGAAACCCCGAAATGGATTAGCATGGATGAGTTGTGATGTTTCGGCGTTTCGGCACCCGGGAAACCAAAGGGTAAGTTCCCTTGTACTCGCCAGTCCCGAAATCCCGATTTGTGAAACCCCGAAATGGATTAGCACGGATGAGTTGTGATGTTTCGGCTTTTCGACACTCGGGATACCCAAGGGTAAGTTTCTTTGTACTTGCATGTCGCGAAATCCCGAAATGGACTAGCGTGGATGAGTTTTGATGTTTCGGCGTTTCGGTACCCGGGAAACCCAAGGGTAAGTTCCCTTGTACTCGCCAATCCCGAAATCCTGATTTACGAAACCCCGAAATGGACTAGCACGGATGAGTTGTGATGTTTCGGCGTTTCAACACCTGGGATACCCAAGGGTAAGTTTCTTTGTACTCGCATGTCGCGAAATCCCGATTTGCGAAACCCTGAAATGGACTAGCGTGGATGAGTTGTGATGTTTCAGCGTTTCGGTACCTGGGAAACCCAAGGATAAGTTCCCTTGTACTCGCCAGTCCCGAAATCCCAATTAGTGAAACCCCAAAATGAACTAGCATGGAAAAGATATGATGTTTCAGCTTCTGGGAAACCCAGGTGCGATACCTCTTGTCCTCACATATTGTGAAATCCCGATAGGCGAACTCCCGAAATGGATTAGCACATATAGTTTTGGTGTTTCGGCGTTTCGGTACCCAGGATTTCCAAAGGTCAGTTTTCCTCGTATTCGCCAGACGCGAAACTCCAATGGATGAAACCCCGAAATGATTTTGATAGATATAGGGTTTTCGGTGTTTCGACACCCGTAAAACCGAAGGGCAGGAACCCCTTGTCCTCTTATACTACGAAAACCCGGTTCGCGAAACCCCGAAAGGTGGAGTGCCAAGTTTTAATCCGAGGCATTATTAAATGTGACTATCTGTTGGTTTCTTTCGGATTTTGGCCCCTCCAAAGACAGAGAGTAGGGGAATGCGTGCATCACGATTCCCCAAATCACGAAAGCCGGGAGCACCTCTCCGATAAAGCATGTGGTCATAGCCGACGGTCACATGGTTAAGGACAAGGAAAGGTAGGGTCTGCACCAGGCCCCATAGGAATTCGGGCATTCTGTTCCTCGGAGAGAAGAAGAAAAAGCCGAAAAATTTTAGTTCGCGTAGTGGGTGTGTTACAACCCCGGACTCTTGTCTTTTGCAAATAACTTGAGAACCTCCCAAAGTTCCTACTTTGTACAAGGTCTATCAAGAGTTTTAGAATCCTCCTCAGTGACTAAACGAGAATAATGTCTGGTTGTATAAACTTGATCAGTGATGTTTAAAAGTTTTGATTCCTCATAAAAACTTTTGAAATACCTAGCAGCGTCTTTTTTTAGTGCACCTTGTCCAAAATGTACTCATCCTTGATCTCCCAAATATGGTTTTTGTTCCTTTTGAAGCTTGTAAAATGGTGAAAGAATTTTGTATTTTGATCACCACTTTTTATCCAGATGGCTCTGTTTCATTGTCTCCATAATTCTTCTTCAAATAGAAGAATTTTATCTCACTCGACCTCCAGAAGCTTAAAGTGAATGTCCCTTTCTCGACACCATACCTCCTATACCGCCTCCTGTAATAATTCATAATAATTCATATGGTTCTCCCTCCAATTGTTCTAATCTTCTAAGCTGTTTCTTTTTTTGTTCTTTTGCCCAATTTTTTTTGATGCGTTGTTTTAAAATCTTCAATTTTCATACCAATCTATGTTGACCCCAGTTATACCACAAATTTTGGATCGTACCAGACTTCCTTTATAGCAAACTCTTCTTCAAATAACCACCTCATAAAATAACAAAAGTGGATAAGGATCATAAAGCTTTACAAAAGCATAAAATAATGTGCATAACTTGGAACTGATGATGTCACTATATTATAATTAACAACCTTTGTCCTCGTCCCAACAACCATAAACCGTTGCAAGCCTCACGTGGCAAGATTTAATGTTGGCCATGTTCGTCTAAACCATTCACTTCAATTTATGTATGTTTAAACTTTTACTTTCTCTATCCTTGTGGGATTCTTGTATTTGGGCACGTACTATCAACTATACTCCACATTATTGTCTACCAACCTTGAAATGATACTAAGATTTTATAAAATATGCAAAGTGGATAGGTATGGTAAGATTTTATGATAAAATAAATTAATGTGCATAACTTTTTTGGTATAATCAACATTTTTATATTATTAGTTCATGTCTATGTTGGGGACTAATTAATATTTTGAGTTTTTTTATATGGAAGTGATGGATAAATACTCGTAGTGGCGAGCTATTGTTTTTAAATATTTGTCAAAATGCAAAAATTATTTTTATAAACAAATTTCTACATATTTGTGATTGACTGGTTTGGAGGGTCACACTTCACATTATCTAACATTGTAGATCAATGCAGTTAATGTTGTGCTCTACGGTCAATGCTCTCCACCATTTCCTAGTCTACTCCTCACCACCTTGAAAGCCAAAGGGAGAGGGGGCAATGAAATAAGGAAGGACCCACCTTTTTAGAGATGTTGTTGCTAAACAAAGATGCCCTAAGAGGAGCATGTTGTTGGTGGAGTATCCATGGTCTATTCTTGTTAGGCTCTAGGATTTCTAGCATAAGCACTGCAATAGAGGCAACATTAGGAATGCCCACACAATCAGAGTGTATAAATGGTAAAAAATTTCTAGGTTTTCTGAGTTAATTATCTAAGTTATTGCACACTAGCACCAAATTCAATTACAAAGATTACATAGGCTCTCAAAGTGGTCTTATTTCTACAAAAAAAACATACCTAGGAGTAGGAGAAGTGATCCAGGTGGATATCGGTGGCCACCCACCTTCTCCAACTGGCCCAAAACATGTTTCTGACCATTTTGGTAATTTACTATTTTTAGCAGTTTTTAACTTCCGGGGCCATTTTGAGGCCCTAAACAATGTTTTTTGAGAAAACGGGGAGCAACATGGATCATAGATCATGTTGCTCACCCAAAAGTTGTAGTTTTCGGATAGATCTTTCCAACGAGCTATTGAGCGCCCCAAACGGAGATCGTATGCAAAAGTTACGCCCCTGGGAAGTTGACGTATCATCTACCCCCATCGGGGCCCACAAACCTTTTGGCTTTTCATCTTTTGGGGTTGGGTTTTTGGATTTTACTTATGTTAAAAAGGCCCTTAGAGCCTCATTGTAATAATCATCTTCTCACGGATGCGAGTAGCCGTCACATCTCTTCTCAGAGATAAGCTACCACCATTCTAGCGAGTCTTTCACTCTGTATTTTACAGTCTGTATATTTATTTCGTTAATAGAAATCGTGTATTACTATATATCTGTGACTCTTGTTTAATTTCCGCTATATCTTTCTTATATTGTTGTCTCTCTTGCAATATCTCTGAATATTTCTGTGTTATATCTCTGTTCTCATTTCGTGCCGAAAATAATCCAGATCAAGAAGCAATCGCTTTAGTCGATCCATCCATTAATTAATTACATGATCATATTTGATAGGTTGAACACAAAACCGATAGTGAGTAACAACAATAATAGAGATGGCTAGTACAAAGGTATTGGAAGAGCCATTATGATCTGGGATCTTTTCATCGAAGTGACTTATAAAGAATCGTATTAAATGAGCATAAATTAAAGTGCATCATAAAGAAGGAAAAGCTCAATGATGAAGTGACATAAGCATCAAATCTGAACACAAAACTTGATAACGGAGTTTGTCCCTGGTGGACTACGTCTCTGGGTCCTGCTCTCAAATGGGTAGGCCTTTTTATTAACTTAGCAAAAGAATTTGACAAAATACATAAGTATACCTCATTCTGGAATTAAGTTGTAGAAGCTTTGCTCAGATCAGAAAACAAACAACACCATTGGATTTGTGGCATCGAATTACCCAAAAATGACTATCTTTGTGCCTCAATCTGACTCTGGCACTTTCAGGCCCTTGAGAAATCTCGTCTTAGTTTCTGAGCCTGCTCCCTGCAATTAATTCTCTGTACTTCATCTCGAAATTCATACCCATCCGTACCGTCGAGCACCCTTCTTCCCGTCCATGGGCAGACTCGCAAAAAGTGGGTGCTGACTAACCAATGGAGTCTGTTGGCCCAACAGTGGCGGATGCTATTGTTGAGGTGTTGGATAGGGGGAGGTCATGGGGTCGAGCCTGTGGGCCTCTCCTTTTGGGTTATTGTTATAACAATGTATATATATATATGGATTGGAACTTTGCCAAGTTTGGAGCATTATTTGGATTCGTCGGAGCTTATATTTTGGCCGTAAGATTTGGTGGGGCTCGGCCAGATTTGGTGGACCCGTTTTTCTCTTTTTTTTTTTGAAAATCCAGTTTCGGGCCCTCATTGGGCATTTTTCCACTGCCACGTGGCAACCAACCATTGGCCCATGCCAACCACTTGCACAATCACCTACCACATCCCGTACGATCTACCATGTGGTTGTACGAACTGTGATGTGGCGATTTTTCATTGGTCCACAAACTAACCTAAAAATGTCGAAAACGAGTGACACGTGGCAGCGTATGGTACTGCCACGTCACCATGTTGACGTCATGCTGATATAAACATGACATGTGTCACCTTCTACGTGTTCCACGTAAATTTTATGGATGCTAATGTCATTTATACCGATGCTAACTCATCCCTTTTGACTCGGCTAAGTTGACCAAAACTTTGACCGCGAATATCTTTTGATCCGTAACTCTGTTTGATGAGTCATTTACGTCGTTGGAAATATTGTGACGCGCTCTTCGCGATGATGCCAATTTCATTGAGTTTTGAGGACTTTGAATTTTTTCCCTTTCTTTGTCTACTAAGGCCATTCTGAGCTTCCTAAGTTGCTTATGCGAATTCTGAGTTGTCCTTACTCTTCTCTGGATCCTTTTGGATCACATTATAAGCGATGAAGAACATACAAAATATGATGAGGTGCATAAACTAAGGCATGCATGAATGCAATACATGTCTTTCCTAGGGGATTATTTCAATGCCCACTAACATAGTGTTGCTAGAGTCACCCCATGCCAAAACAAAATGATCACAAAACAATGTTGTTGGAGTTGCCCATGCCAAACCAAAATGATAAAAAAACTGACCAATGGATTGGCCTTTCGATGTGATTCTTTGTTTCATTTGTAATATAATATGTACACACACACACACACACACACACACACACACACACACACACACATATATGCCAACAATCTCTCTCTTCCTTCATTTTACTATTTTTTTCTTCCTCATTCTTTCGAGATGTTATTTAGATCCATAACATATTTTTTCATGTCTGTGAGTTTGTCTATGTAACTAAATCATCAAACCAGGCTGCATTCATTTCCTTATACTTGACATATTTTTTTTCTTGATTTGTATGTTGAGCTTGTTAACCTTCACTTCATGGTATTTCCTAAAGCTCATGATCCTTCAAGAACCCCTCATGGTAAGATCTCTTTTTTATGTTCAAACCAACTCATGAATTTATCTTTTCTATGTGGATCTAGAACTTTAATTGAGTGTGAAACATGTACATGAATAGCCTCTAGACTTTGCTCCTTTCACCGCTCCTTCATATGTGGATGTTGCATGCCTAAGATAAACAAATAGCAATAGTTTTGTTGGGAAAATTTTTACACCTTGAATCCTTCATGGACAATCTAAAACTTTATATGTTCTTTAGAATTGATAAAAGTAGCATCAAACTATCATCTCATTTGATCATGCTAGCACAAATGTCCGAAGAGAAGAAACAACTCTGTCCAAAAGTCACTTCTCCTTGGTCGATTTATCCCTGTCTGGAAAAATGCTTGGATTCCCCTTCTAGAGTTCCAACACCCTTCGACTCAAAAGTTAGTCCCAACAAGGCATAGTCCACAAAGTGGTTGCTTGTCCTCTTTAGTGATTATTGTTCCATAAAGAGAGAACATGCAACTGCATCTCGACCTTTTCTTTGTTGTCATGTTTTTGTTGTTTCAGTCTATGTAAATTCATTTTCTACGTCAAAGGAGGAAAAATGCAACGAGACCGTATACATTGTGGTCTATTGGATTTCTACATGTTATGGATTCCCCACATGCCTTGAATAATCTATGTAAATGGTTTCTTGTCACACTTCATATGGTCCCTCATCGAGATTCCTTTAAAAATTTCCAAATGTCAATAGACTTAGCGAACCCATCATCCACATCCCCACCATTGCTCATGTCATTGACATTTGACATGAATTTGCATAGGCTCAATGTATATGCATTTAACCTTGCCTTATGTCTACGCAGGGAGTGAATAGATTTTGATGCAAAAACCTAGCAAAACTTATAACATATTTTATTATGAATTTGATAAAGTTAAAATTAAATATTTATGAAACTTATAATTAATTAATACTTTGATACAATTATTAATTTAGTTATAGTGATACAGAGCACCGCACCCATCCTTCGCCTCATCTTCTTTCTTCATCAATCATTTGGGATATTATTTGTTATTGATCATTCTCATTTCTTTCATTTCTATTGAAATGGTAGTTTCCTTTCTTGTTTTTATGTTTTCTCTCCTTCTCTTCATTATAAATGGTTTATGAAATTGCCATGTGATTCATTGTGTTATTTGTCTTTTCAAGCTCTTCTTGCCCAGTGGGTTGATTGTTCGAGCTTCAAGCTTGTCAATGTCACCCATGGAAGCACTAGTAAAATAGATTTAGATTTTTCATGTTTTTGGGTCCTCTTGGTTATGTTGTTTTCTACAGTTATGAGATTCTTATTGGATGGAATTTGCAAGGAAGATGACTTTTGTCAAACACCATCTTATAGGAGAATTTAAGAAAAAATATGAATGTATGATATTTTGCACTTCCACCCCTTGTTTATGTTATTTAGTGTAGATGTTAATGAGGTTTTTCTAGGGTTTATCTTCAGTAGACATATCAATATCAACCAATGGATAGATCAATATCAACCCATGGACTACATATGGTTCAGAAAAGATCCAGTTTCCAATATATGCTCACATATGTTGGGCACAATGCTATGTGTTTTTTAATCACAAGTCTTTCTCATTTTAAATCACAAACCCACTTGCCTAGTTTTTGTTTATTTGGTAGTTTGCCCCATGTCCAAAATTTATATTTGGAATCAATTGCATTGTTTTTTAATTGTTTTACGTAGGTTATGAGTCCATTGCACTTAAATTTCTAAGGCTTATTACTATTATGCGTATATTTTTATGTGTGCCATAAAAAATTTTCACTTCAAAGTTTATGCACCTAATATAATTGCATGTATGTGTTATGGTTGGTGTTTATATTGGGAAACATTTTGAGCTTCATCGAAAGACTGCTTTTAGAAAATCCATCAATGAAAATTATTACACTAATACACATTTTTATCCCTCTAATTCAAAAAGTCAAGAATGTTCCTTTGAGTGTGAGATTTAACATTTAGTTGAAATTTCATGATGAAATTGAGCTTTCCAATGTAGATCTTCAAAGCATGATTGGTACCATTCTTATTTGGACGCTAAACAACCTCTTCGA
>JASDQU010949252.1:11676-22591 GCA_032191745.1 Picea mariana | reverse complement strand
GTGTCATCTTTAAATATTGTGAATTAAAGTATAGGGGATAAAAGAATTTCCAAAATCTATGAATAGTGTCATCTTTAAATGTTGTGAATTTGGTTGTAGGTTGAAAGGAGTTATTTGAATTTGGGAAAACTGATTTTATTTTTAAATTAAAATATTTCTTTTAATTATAAAAAAATAAATGTAAATTTTTATTATATTTTGTGAGTAAAAAAAAATTGTTTGTATATTTGAAACCTGAAATTTATAAGTTATAAAGTTAGTTATTATTTTTAATTTTAATAAATATATTGTTTTATTATATATAAAATTTAAATTATTTATAACTAAAATTTTAGATATTTTTTTATTATAGTTTTCTTACACCTATGGTTTGAAATTTATAAGTTATAAAGTTAGTTATTATTTTTAATTTTTTCTAATTGTTAAAATTAAATAATATTTTGAAGTATATTGTTTTATTATATATAGAATTTAAATTATGTATAACTAAAGTTTTAGACATTTTTTTATTATAGTTTTATTACACATATGGTTAGAGAAAAAATATAATATATATAATTTGTTACAAAATTATCATACTCCATAAATTTTTGATCCAACATGATGTATGGATTTTTCTTATTAACATAAAGGATGACATCATATAACTTAAAATACTATGAAAAATAGATGCGTTTAGTGGCGTGAAAGGGAAAGCTCCTTATGTGACTTAGAGAATCCCTAAGTTGAAATCCTTTGGAGTACAACTTTGGAAAGATAAATGGTATAGTTTGATATCATTAAATTGCAAATTAAAAGTGTGAATCATGATTTAGATTAATTTGAATTAAGTTAGTGTCTTTAAATTATGAGTTTCTGATTAAAACTATGAGTTTCATTTAATGAGTGAATTATTATTATGAATTCATTGTGTAAAATAATATGATCTAATTTTTATATGCACAATGTATATTAAATATTAATATGAAATATAATTTTAGAAAGTAATATTATGATGAGTTACACAAAAAAAAATTGTATATATTAGGAGAACTTTCAAAAACATTAATTGCATATTTATATCATAAACGTAAGTTAATACATCATAAATCTTATGTTGCGGACATGTTAATCTTCCCTTTGGACCAAGAGTCCTTCTTTGGTCCAAAGATAGAATAAAACAAATGGTTGTTACTTTACTTATAGATCTAGTTCATAACCAATTGAAATGAGAAATAGGAAGAATGTGATGTATCTTATTTCGACGTTTGTCTTCACTACTCCAAGCTTTAGGCTTGATCTCCAAACTCCTTAGCGCGAGTTGGGACCTATGATGAACAAAAAATGAATCATTTCTCCTACTCTATGTGGATGAATAAAACAAATATATCTATACCTGATTTGAATTAAGCATAGACATTACAATGAACAATCATAATGAAAGGAATGTGCCAAATTAATATTAATGGAAATCCAAAAGAAGGAACTTACAAATCAAGTTGATGTCACTGCAATCTTCTCTAATCTCTCCTCGTTCAAACCTTGCATGAAAATCTTGAGATCAAAATGTTGATACTTCAATGAATTCTTTCTCCCATGATCAAAGGTTTGACACCTAAAATCTTCCTCCTCTCACCTTGGAATGTCCTCATTATATAGGATTTGGGGGCTTAATTGCCATGGAGAAGATCACTCACTAGATCCACTAAATTGGGATCTCCAAGATTTTTAGGGAGAAAATATCTCTTAAGGATTTTAAAGAGGAAATATCTCTCAAGATCCACTAAATTAGGATTTTGGTTTGAGAAAATCTCTCAACCATCCATGAGATTCTCAACTTCTCCTTGAGATTAGGAAACTAAATGTGAGGTGGATTCTCACACTAAATTAATTTCATATTTTCAATAAAAATGAATAATACATGTGCACATAGTATTTTGACCTTCATATGATAAATTTCTCTCCTAACATGTCTAGGGATTATGACAAACACTCCCTCACTAAAGTGTGACAAATTCACACTTAGTAGTGTGGGAATTTAGTGTGTAACAAATGCCCCCTAAAGTGTGAGGTTAAAAGAGAAGTTGATGGCCGAAACACTTTACAAATTATTTAATGCAAGGGTGTTGGAGTAGGAGAACCTAGAAGAAGCTGCTAACAACCATCAAATAGTATAAATATATGTTTTCATTCCTGAGGTAGGCATACCTATGCTTGGAATACGAGTTGACTAAAAGCATGGTCATTGACCAATACACTATGGATCCATGAGAATATTGAATAAGGATATGGACACCAGAGATACAATGTGGATCCATACCTCCATGACATGAACTGATTGCAGTCACAAAAAATAAACAGTGGAGCTACGAGATGAGAAAACATAGCCACAGATCAATACAATGTGGATATATGTGATAGTGTATGTATCAGTAAGATCACAAGTATGGATATTGTTTTGGAATCTTTTACATGCTCAAATGATGTCCATCACAACTTGGGAAAAGAACATAATAAAGTGAGTGCCCAACTTAGGGTCTTTGTCCCAATCTAGAAACGGTACAATTCTAGCCATGCGAATATATGAATTGATATTGAACATGGTAGAAACCACTTTATTACAAGTCATTGAGGTATATCATTTACAAGTGCGAGGGAAATTACCAATGATGATAATGATTCCCAATGTACCTTTAGCACATTCCAACGAATGTGAATAAACGAGTTGAGTTCGAACATTCATGGAATCATCTGATCCTAGGTCAATGGTGTAAACCTATTGTTAGAAGTGAGGAGGCCTGTCATTGAGGCATGCAAGTTGCAAGGCACTAATTGGTTTCTAAGTCTAATTCTTGGATAATGTGTCGAAGTCGATAAGAATAGACTCGTCGAAGGAGGGCCATGATGTATCCCCCATCATCAACATGAAACTGGCATAGGAAAGTGATGTGAGATGGTGGATTAAATGAGTATGGAATGACACATGAATGGAAACCGGTGATATTGTAGATGGTTGGTTTGGAATGAAACTTCCCTTGAACATTGTGAGGCATGAAAAATGACTTGGCAACATTGACTTGATGAGTACCAAGAACATAATGTGATGACAATAAGAGCACTCTTCGACTAGAACGAAAAAGTATAATGACACATGGAATTGGAATGACTTAGAGACAAGAAAATTACCCAATTGTAAGACAAGACGCAAACATGTGCCATGTTCAAGGGTGACAACAATAGCTGCCATAATGGATTCAAAAAAACCTAACTCGCTTATTTCAATTTCCCTCCCATCATTATTGGTGAGTACCTCTTTGTTTTTTAGCAAACTTGAGGACTATAACAGATGCTCGTTATATCTCATCTTTGATGAGTCCCTTGACATATGCTTAACAAATCTGATGAAGGAGGGGTTCGATCTCGTATGGGTCCTGGAGGTCAAACTCACATAAGTCCCTCTACTGGAGCCGCCCCTGTTTTTCCAGCCCTTCACAAGTTTCATTCTTAATGCTTGAAATCTAAAAATGGTTTTCATTTTTCCCTCTGAGATATCGATGATCTCTGAAGCTTGATCGCGCGAGAATCGATGATTATTCCACTCTCAAAACAAGTCCTACCTGTTGTAAAATGTTTCCTCTTTTGTTATACTTTGGGATCTCGTAGATCAGATACTATAACTCATATAGTTCACACGTCCCGAGTCACGAAACAACGAAGTCGCTTTAACTTTTCACTCAAAACAGTAACGAGGGTAAAGTTTTCCCCAACTCATGATTTAACGTCGTTGGGGTTTCGCAGCTCGACGTTCGCCAAACCCAAAAATTTATTTTCATAGCCCCGATAGCCAAGAACACGAGGTCGTTATTTGAGTAACTCATGTCAAGGTTAAGGGTAAAAGCTAAACCATGGTAAAAGATTCTCTCGGCATTTCACCACTCGGCGTTGTCCTTTTTGAAAGTTTCACCGTCTAAACCTTGACTCGCGAAGTCATGATGCAGTTATAACATGATAAATTAATCACTTAATCCAAGATTATCTTCCCTCTAATTAAGTCATGTTATCGCCATCTCGTGGCTTCGTAGCTCGGTGTGTAAATCTCCTAGAAACTTATCTTCAAAGCTCCGAGTCGCAATATGGCGAATATAATAATTATAAAATTAATCAAGCCCCAAATCACGATTATCTTTTATTTACCAAAATCGATCTTCGTAGTCTCGGGTGTTAGAGACTCAAAATGTTTAAGCAAAATCCCCAATATAATGAGTACCAAAACATTGTTAACAGCGGTAAAATCAGATTAATTAAGCTAAATCAATGAATATCTCGTGCTTTGATGTTTGCACAATTTATGAGGTAGCCTTTTTCCTCCATGCACCAACTGAAATTTTAAAACCGCCAAAATTTATGACATTAATGAGGAAATAGGGTAAATTGATGTATAAGATCGCATTTTTATGGCAGAATTTATTTCCAAATGTGATTTGATAGACTTGTTCTGAAAGGTACCAGGTTTTTTGAGTATATATAAGAGCTGTGTTTCATTATAACAAATGCATTTTCATAGCACGCAGAGCTCACCACCTCTGAGTAAATTGACTTCTGTATGTATATGCAGTTCTATCGCAGAAAAGCTAAAACACAAGCTTCAACCATGGCTCCGTGAAAAGTAGCAAAGGTGAATGTTGAGGTTTCGGGACAAGGCTCAGACAATGTCTCTGATACTTCACCTCGAAGTATCAACTCGGTCCCGAATTGGTCATATGTTTCAGATATTCTGCAAGTAGAATTGGTGGATTATTCCGACAACTCCGACAATAATGAGAGAGATGATATAACCACCAAGTACAAAATAGTCATCCAATCCAGAATGCACAGAGTAGTAGCCAGGCCGCGGTTGCTTCCATATTATGATATGGTTCGATGGGCATTGGACCATGTGGACATACCTACCAGAACTATCATGAATGAGCAGAAATTCACCATCAGGACTTTCAGGCCAGAGCATCTGCAAACCATGTATAAGCTGCCCACGACGTCCGACCACACATATGGCACTGATTTCTTGGAAGAATTCAAGGAGAAGGAATGCGTATAGTATGATAAAACCATGTCCAGTTTGATAAAGGATTGGGATTCAAACACCGTGAAGTTCAGAGCTGATACCCACGGCATTTATTCAATCGCTTCGTTAGAACCGCAGTACAAATATGTGGCCATGATGACATGCCGGTTATATGGGAAAGAGGACACCTCGCATTTTTTCCTTGCGTGGGTGCCTCTAATGTTTTGGGTCGCCGAAGGCTATTCCTTTAATTGGGCAAAGATGCTTTCAGATAGCTTGGCCAATCGGGTCACAGAGTATTGGGAGCAGAAGGAGAATGGGAAGGTGTCGTCATTCTTCATTTCCACATATATTATGGATGCAATTTGTTCTATGACATCATTTCCATTGATGAGATGGAGTTGGACTACAGCCGAAGACAAACCGATACATGTATATCATGCAAAATTATGGGAAAACAAAGTAGAAAATTTTGCGTATGAAATTTTTAACTGGGTGATGGTGCCCCTACATGTCACCATTTTTGGTCACCCGCCACCCCGGATCTCAGACAACATAGTGACAAATCTGAGCAGCATAGCAAACTGGTATATAGAAGCAGAATTTTCATACCTCAGAGTTTTCGGGGCTTCCATTCCCCTGCATATGCTACCATTGTTCATTCCCGACAAGTTGGCTTGTCGCGAGGTTGCCTGACAAATGGTAATTGGCGGTGTAAGCAACGAGCTTAAAGGGTACTCAAAGAACGTATGACCGTCGTTTCCTGTTCGTTTGAATTCATATTCTTTATTAGATTTCGGGCATGCCAAAGCTGAGGCCGCAGCCCTGGAAGACCTGAATTTGGTCTCCATCGAATACAAGAAGCATGATCCATAGAGGGTCGTGAGCAACCATTTGGCAAATTGCGGGCTCAAGATATTTGAGCATGAGAATTCACCCTCGGATGATATTTTTCGAGGTGAAAGGTCCTATGAGGAGATTCTAGCCCAGATACAATCCTTGGCACCCAAGGAAAGAGCCAATGTTCTGAAGTTCCAGGAACATCGACGTAGCTATCTCCGCATAGTGTTGTGAGGTGAGGGTCTGAGTACATCAGAGGCGAAACAGAAGGAGGCCGAAGGTTCTAAGGATGCGACTCTTGACCAAGGAAAACACCAGGATGAGGGGGAACAAACGAAGAGTCTGGAAGCGGAGAAAAAGTCTTCAGACCCGCCGAAAAAGTAGAGTCTAGAAGCAAAAATAAAGACTCCCGACCCACCAAAGAAGCAGAGTCTGGTCACTACTCCGAAAAAAGCAGATCGGGGAACCTATCACGTCCGTTACCCCCTTGCAGTCGACGCAGGAAAATATCGAAGCAGGATGGATATTCAATGAAGAATTGAGGCCCATAAGTGTAGAAGAACTCCCTCTGAATGAGTTTTTCTTCGACAAAAAGAGAAAGGTAGTAGTGAAAAGGGAATTCTATCAAGAAGGAGAGTCGACTGCCAAAAAATATAAAGTCATAACTGATGGAAAAGACAAGAAAAATGAGTAATTCTCCATTGAGATAGAAGGGACACTAGGAGCATATGCCTCGGCGAATCAATTTTCAGTCAGGCTCCTAAAAAACCAACTTAAAAGAAAGAATCGCCTCATTAGGACCCTTGAAGCCAGATTGACCACAACAACAGAAACTGCTAAAGACTAGGCGAGCGTAGGAATAGAGCAGGCCAGGTTGGCTGATAAGAATGAGATAGAGATGCTCAAAACTAAGCTTGAGCAAGCACAGCTGGTGGTCCGGGATTGTCGGGTGCAGGCAAGCCAACAAAAGGATTTGATCGAACAGTTACAGGCTAGGGTGGAGATCGTCGAGAACAGAATGATAGACATCGAGATGTTCAAATCCCAGGCAATCAAGATTCGGAGCAGAGTCTCTGCGGCACAACGAAATCTGCTCGCCAAGGTAGAAGCGATCCAGAACAACTGTCTATTGGTCAAGCAGGTTTCTGAGAACTTATCTGCCAGAGAAAGGGATGCCGGAGCGGCTCAGGTCTCCTTCCAGGAGGCTATGATAGCCACGAACAATACGGTTTCAGCAGGTACTACTAGGTTAACCATTTCAGAGTAAACCAGAGGAAACATCCTACTGAAGGAATGGGAGCATAACATCACCAAAGAAAAGCAACAAGCCCAAAAGATAACCAATTCTTTAGAAGAGGCCTTTAATTCTATAGATAGTGAGCTGCTGGACATTGACAGCGGAGGAAATGTCGAGACGTTGATGCAAATGAATGTGGAGAAGATCTTGCTTGATCTAAAAGAAAATGAAGAAATAGATTTGGCCGATATCTCTCAGATGACTATGGTGGACATAGTCCAAGTAGATAAGTGCATGATTAAACCCAGTGCGTGATTATGTGCCATCGACATCACAGATGGACAGATGTAAGACAGGCTACAGCAGTTAGCACGAGAATGTTCTTTGAAGCCAGTCGTCAAGCAGAACCGTCACGGCTAATAGCTCAGTTGGTTGAAAGATGTGTCGCCTGTACCAAGCCTGCACGACGACAAACGTCTGGCACCAAGTGAAGACATAGAAGGAGAAATGGAGTGATTTCTCTCCTCCTTGTCATAACCAAAATTTTGTGACTATTGAGATTCTATCTTGTTTGTAAAATTGTATAAATATACCACAGAAATAAATAAACAAAGCTTGACCTTTTTGTGTCGTTTGCAATAGATTTTTTTACATTTGAGAGTTAATACAAGCAGATTTGAAGATTCTCAATTCCCTCACGACTGTGTTACAAGTTTTCTCCCTTGTATCTCATTATTTCATTTCATTTTATATTCTTAACTGATGTGCTTCATTATAATTTACTATGACCACTACTATAGTGAATGAATTTTAGTTTTCGGCAACTGTTTACTGTTTTTCCTCTGTACCAGCTATCAACGGGTGTAAGACCAGTCTGCATTTTCAAAATTCTACACATATTCTCTGCTACATCGGTTATTTCCTTACATTTTTCCTCTCCTGTTTATGTGTGATACTCTCCCTTGATAGGAGCCTTACACCATAGACAGTCAAGTATTTTTCTCCCATCTCCCACCTTTATTAAATATAATACAGTTACGGGAATGAGCCTTTGATTTGCATCCCTATTTTTATTTATGAAACCATAAATTCTTTTTTATACGACCAAATTGAGACAACACTTAATCTCTCTTCAAGTTTTTCCTACTTTTACTGTTCCCCCATGATGGTTCCTGTACCAACATAGCCTAATATCGAACCCGGATTATCGAACCAAATGCACATTGCCTTAAACCTTTTCGACACCATTCTTAAAACGTCAACTAACCGGGCCGAACTTGAACGATCATGGGTAGCCATTGAACAAGACATAACTATCCAGGAATAGTTCGAAACCAAACAACGCCAACGAAGAAATCTTCCTTAGTTTCCTTTGTCGAAGATTGATGTTTCTCCCTTCTCCACCTTTTACCCACTTTCGGATGCCTAGACATTGTACTTCTAAGCCTTAAGTATAGACTCAGGAACAACATCTTTCTGGTGCCGTTGCCGAGGAGTGAAGTTACGAAATTTTTTTCACTAGGAAAACGACAATTGTTTTTCATTGAAAGTCTTACCCTTTGATAGTGAACAAAGAGTACACACATTTTAAGGCTTCCTAATATTTCACTTGGCGACTCCAGAAAAAATAAACTAGCATCCAGTTGAAGGAATACCACACAAAACCCGGATGGTAAGCAGATTACACCCGTTACCGATCCCAAAAAGATCCTAAAGGTGAGAGGCTCTCTTAATCCAACCGCTGCAGTTTATAGACTTAAAACCCCACCATTGAAGACGAAGAGTTATTCAGAACCCTCAACTTCTCTCATTCCTCTCTTTGATACTAAAGTTTCAATGCCGGACTGCTCCGAAGTTAGGAGTGAGATTCATCCGAAAATCCCCTTAGTACATAAAGGAAAGGGTCCTTTTGAAAGTTTATCGGCTTTTGACATACCATCTTTCCTTCAGTTAAATTTCCTGACTTCACCAGATTCTGAAGAGTGTGTTACACACTCGATTCCCACACCAGTCGGTTCTCCTGATTTCGTCTCGCGAAAGTCTGAGGAACCGAGTTCGCACGTTCCTTATCTTTCCTCATCAGATTTTCCTCTTCGCGAAGAAAATAAAGAGTCACTTTTAATTTTCCAGAACCCCGTTTATAACTTTCCCCAAATAACGATGGCATCCGCTAGAGGAGGAGGCAGAGGGTTTGTAGGAGGAGGTGGAGGCCAAGGACCTGCTCCCCCTCCTAGAGTTTTTGCGAAAGTTGCAGCCATATATGCTCCCTTAGTATTGCCCGTCCCTCTACATGACCTTCCCAAAAATTACATAAAAAATCTACCTAAATTCACCGGGGAAGGGGATCTAACCGCGACAAAACATATTAATTTCTTCGATCAATTCGCCAATATCCTCGGTATCGAACATGAGGAAGTATATTCAAGACTTATTGTCCAAACCTTTGAAGGTTAGGTCTGAACTTGGTTTCGAAGCCTACCCGCAGCTTCTATCTTGTCTTATGATGCTTTGGAAGATGCTTTACTCAGACAATGGGGTGAGAGAAAAGACCATCTATATTACTTAACCGAATTTGGGTCCTTAAGAAAGAAGAATTCAGAAACAGTCATGGAATTCATTCAAAGATTCAACAAACTATACAATAAAATCCCAACCGAGGTGAAACTGTCCCAACCCGCGGCCAAAGTGACTTTCGCCGGAGCTTTCGAGCCGGATTTTGCACTCCTTTTGTGAGAAAGAAGGGGATCCACCCTGAACCGAATGCAGGATGATGTGGTAGAAATAGAGTCTAATATGATGGCTTCAAGTAAGATTAAATATAAATTAGAAACTGGAAACCGAGAGGCAAAATTCTTTAGAGAACAAGCTGGTCCTTCAGGGTCTAATAGATCCGCAGACAATAGGGTGGACGATATGTCCAGAGTGATTAAAGAACTGGCAAATAAAATATCCAGGATGGAACTCGAACAGGCCAAAGCTGACTCTTTCCCCAAAAAGGATTTCAAGAGGAACCCCAACCCCTCGAACCAACAAAGACAAATAAAAAATGAAGATCAAAAAATACAAGTTCCCTTGAAGAATGAAAATTTTATAGGAGCGAACGATTTTCAAGACTTTGGAGATTCGGATAATGATGTTGCGAATTTCGGCGATGACTGCACTCAACCATATCTAACCCGAGAAGACTATGAAAAATCTCTAAACACGTCACGACCATCGAATGAGGGTGAAGAAGGTGATCACATTGATCTCTGTGAATCTCAACCAGAAACTGAGATGATAATGGCTGAGTTTCAACCAAAATACAACTTAAGATCTAAGAGTAAGCCCACCTCAATTACTCAACCCAAGAAAATCCTCCAAAGAGGTCAAGCTTATGAACCTCCTTCAGAAGAGACCTTATTACCCAACAACAAAACTAAGGTAGTAAGCACACAAGCGTCCGAAGTGGAAAAAGTTGAAACCCACGCACAAGGAACCAAACCAGTAAATAAAGTTACGTCTTCAACCAGGACCACGAGTGATAAAGTGGTCCAGACGAATAAGTTGGAAAGGAAGGATTCATAAGTCTCAACCAAATAAACAGACAGGGTGAGTGGGGCTTTCAGTTTTGAAAATGAGATAAACAAAATTAAGATACCAATTCCTTTGGTAGAATTAGCGAAAAAACCCGTCTATCGGAAGTAAATTACCAGAGTGATGGGTGTCTCTGAGCTAGAAATCCAGTCTGATGTTTTAAACTTGGAAGATGACAAACCTAACATCACTTTTGGTCCCCATTTTGAAGGGGCCAAAGA
>JASDQU010949251.1:0-32505 GCA_032191745.1 Picea mariana | reverse complement strand
CCCTGACCTACCAATGCCTTCCGACGACCTATTTGAGGTTCAAGAACCACCCACAGAGGTATTGGTTGTGCAAACACGAAGTAGGGGTCAGCCTGTCTCAAACGACCTTACTGTGATCCAAAATTCAGGAGGAAAACCAGCGCCCTATCACCCGAAGTCACATTTTTTCCCCCGAAGAAATCCTATAAGCATCCATACATGAGAATCGCCCAAGCTAGACTACAACATAGTAGAATATTTGAAAAGTTTGAAGGAAAATATATCGGTCATGGACATGTGTAGAATCCCTCAGCAAAAGGACTTTATGTTACAAGCATCGAAGTTAGTAGAAAATCCTACAAAAAGAAATGACTAAGGAGAAAATATAGCTTCCATAGATCTAATAAATAAACCAATTGTAAACGCTTGCTCTGAAGATAAGAAGGGAAAGCCCTTTGTCCCACCATTCCTTTTGACATTTGAAGTCTTCAACGGAAACTTCCATAATTGTTTGGTTGACTCAAGATCATCTTCCAATGTTATGACATTGTCTATATGCAATAAATTAAACGCAATCCCTCTCAAAAGTTATAAACATGTGATACAACTAGACATAACCTAGGTAAAGGTTATGGGAGAGCTCAAAGATGTAATGATCATGATGGCGACTCACCTGAAATTTGTTCAAGTAATTGACATCATTGTAGTATATATCCCAGAAGGTTATGGATTGCTACTGAGTCGAGATTGGTCCAAGAATTTAAATGAATACTTTAGTATAGACTGGGCTCACCTTTAACTACCATTAAAGGGACACATGAATATGATCAGGATCGATAGGAAAATATATCTAAAACATATTTTCACCGACCAAGAAACCCTTAACGAACCCTCATCGGTAGATTTCCCTGTGCTAGGCAATTATTCCTGTGACTCTGATTTCAGGAATTTCTCCCCCCTCTCATCTGATGTTCCTCTTACTCAAAACTCTAAAATGAGTTTTCAAGAAAATTTGCCAACGACAACGGAGGAAACCCTCTTCTGTCGGGAACGGGTGTTAGAAACCATGGAACAGATAGGAGGAAAGGAGGAAAGTGGTAGGAAAAAGGAAGTTGATAGTTTTTTCTCACAAATTCGGACCTTATACTTCGATGGATCTAAATCACAAAAAGGGTCAGGGGTAAGGTGCATCCTTATTGATCCAAAAGGTAAATGAAATTTCATGTCCTGTAGACTAGAATTTGAATGCACAAACAACACCACTGAGTATGAATCTCTAGTATAAGGGCTAAAGAAAACCATAGACTTAAACGTTAAAGAATTGAAGGTTTTCAAAGATTTTGAAATCATCGTTAGAGAAGTAAGGAACATTATACATTGCAATTCTCCTCACCTGAGGAATTACCAACAGGAAGTGCACATACTAATAGAACATTTTGAAGCCTTCAACATTACAGGGATCCCCAGAACAAAGAACACTCTTGTTTATTCTTTGGCCACCACTACCTCAAGGATATCACCTTTGGAATACTATGAATCTTCCTAGTTCACTATGGAGCTACTCTACAAACCATCGGTGCCCAACAAAAATTCTAATTGGAAGGTCTTTGAAGGAGATGAACAGATCATAAAAAATTTGACCAGTTAGGATAATTTTAAAGACATGGCCATTGACGATGAAGTATTTTAGGAGCAATTAGCAGATATCGATCCTCATACAGATCAACCGATTGACAAACCAAGGTCTTAAACAATACCGAAAGGGGTAGCCAATTTAGAAAACATTTTTTAATTAAGGGAAAGATTCAAAGGATCAACGAACACAAAGACAGGGAGTTCATGTCCCATGTTAGAAACTATAAATCTAGGAACCCCGGAAAACCCCAAGGATATAAATATCGGCAAGACAGTATCTAAAGAGGAAAGGAAGGCCTATCTCAAACTTTTCAGACAATATCAAGATGTCTTTGCATGATCCTACCAAGATCTGAAAACTTATGATACTCGTATCATTCAACACACAATCTTGTTAAAGCCTGGAGTGAAACCCTTCCAACAAAAGCTCTGGAAGTAACACCCATCCCTGGAGCCTCTCATGTATCATGAGTTAAAAAAATTACTAGATGTTAATATCATCTTCTAAGTTAGACACTCTGCATGGCTAGAAAATCTAGTTCCTTTTAGGAAAAAGTTGGGGGAGATCAACCTATGTGTAGATTTCAGAAACCTCAATAGAGCTTCAGAAAAGGAAAACTACCCAGTCCCATGGATGGAGCAACCCTTGGAGATCGTGTCTATTTTTGATGTTTTCTCCCCGCTGGAAGATTTTTTGAGTTACAACCAAGTTCTAGTTTCAGAGGAAGACCGTTTGAAAACTACCTTCTGAACTAAGTGGAGAATATTTGCTTATAAGCACATGACCTTTGGGTTAATCAATGCAGGGGAAACCTTCCAAAGGGCCATGGACATAGCATTTTAGGGACTAATCAAAAAATGTGTAGTAGTTTATTTGGATGGCGTGATTGTGTATTCGAAGAACAGAGAAAATCACATCCAACACTTAACCCATATTTTCGAAAGGTGTAGGAAATACAGTATATCCTTAAACCCTAAGAAAAATATTTTTGGTGTCGAGGAAGGTAAATTGCTAGGTTATATTATATCTCAAGCAGGAATTCACATAGACCCAAAATGAATTAGGGCTATAGCTCAGCTTCCATTACCCCACAACAAAAAGGCTATGCGATCCTTCTTTGGGAAAATCAATTTTTTAAGGAAGTTCACCTTTGATTTTGCTGAAACTATCAAACCCCTACAAAAAATGGTTCGCAAAGATGTTGAATTTAAGTGGGATGATGAACGAAAAAGTGCTTTCAGCAATATTAAGGTTGCAAATCTCAAGCTCTAGTGTTGCAAAGTCTCGACTTTAGTAAAGGTTTCTTCGTCTACACTTTTTCCTTCAACCAATCGTTAGCTACAGTATTGAATCGGAAGGATGATGACAACAATGAGGCTCTGGTCTCATTTATGAGCACTAATCTCCAAGGGGCCGAATTATATTACCCTGCTATAGACAAGAAGGCTTATGCGGTATACAAGGCAGTGAAACACTTCAGATCTTACATCCTTAAGAACCATACCAAAGTCATCATGCCTCACCCTCAAGTCCAATCCCTATTTACTCAACATGATATGGGGGAAAGAAGAGGAAACTGGATGGCAGTAGTCCAAGAATTTTATCTAGATATAAAACCTGCTAAACTGGTCAAAGGACAAGGATTATGAAAACTAGCAGTTGAAGCCCGTGACCAAGTAAATGAAGATCCCAGATAGGAGAATGAATTGGAATTATGGTGTGGTGAAGCTTCATGCGTCTCCCCAGGGAAAGATTCTTGGTATGAGAAACTGACTTATCTCCTACATCATGGGACTTGCCCAGAAAACCTAAATCCTAGGGAAAGGAGAGCCCTTAGGTTAAAATCAACACAATATCACCTCATAAATTCGGTAATCTTTCGTGTTAATTATGATGGGGTGCTTTTAATATGTCTCAAACATGAAGATGCAGACAAGGTTCTAAAGGAGCTCAGGGATGGTCTTGCAGGTGGACATTTTGTAGGAAATACCACTGCTCACAAAATACCGAGAGTTGTCTATTATTGGCCTACTCTGTTCTGGGGTGCTCACAAATATGCTAGAAACTGTAAAACTTGTCAAATAAGCGCGGGGAGGGAAAGGAGAGAAGCTATCCCACTCCAACCTGTGGTCGTTTCCAGGCCATTCGAGCAATGGGGGTTAGTTGTCATAGGAGAAATTACATCAAGTTCTTCAAAACAACATAGATACATACTAACTGGCACAGACTATTTCACGAAATGGGCAAAGGCCATCCCTCTAACTCATGTAAACAAAAAGGTGGTGATCCAATTCATAGAACAACAACTGATTACGAGGTTTGGTATGCCTTACATCCTTGTTTTTTATAATGTTGCTTACTTTTCTTCCACCCTATTAACATTTATTTCTCTAGACAAAGGAATCATAATCAGATACTCTGCAAACTACTATCCACAGGGGAACGAAGTGGAAGAATCAACCAATAAGAACCTAGTGAGGATATTAAAGAAAACAGTTGCAGACAACTAGAGGAATTGGCACAGTTCACTTCATAATGCCTTATGGGTTGATAGATTAACACCCAAGGAATCTATATGGAATTCCCCATACTTTTTGGTATACGTACAAGAATCCATTCTCTCGAACGGGCTATATCTTCCATCTCTTCGGCTTTCTCAGGATTATAGAGGACAACCCTCATTAGTTATACAACAAAGTATTGATACCCTCCTCATGCTGGAAGAAGAGAGGGAGAAATAAAAATCGAAGTTCATGGCTCATCACCAGATAGTTAAAAGGTGGTTTGATAAGCATAAGGCCAAAGAGAAGAACTTTTAAGTAGGAGATTTAGTCCTAAAATGGGACAAAGCAAATGAGTTGAAGGGAAAACATTTGAAGTTTCAGAATCTATGGCTTGGACCTTTTCAGGTAGCTGAGAAAATTGGGGTAGGCACGTATCGGTTGAAAATTCGGAGGGGGGAACCTTATGCCCTCCCGGTGAATGGCCACTCCCTAAAACAACATTTTCATTAAATATGTGTGTGTGTGTGTGTTTTCATGATGTTTTTTTTTTAGGTAGGTTGATTGCGAAGTGCATTTTTGTTTATGTTTCTTGCTATAGTACTTTTGTGCTCTTGAATATGGTGTTTAGCAAAACATGTGTGGACCTCAATTCATGTGATATGAATAACTTTGTTCATGACTCATCGCTTACATACAACACAAGAAGCGATGGGAGACATGTGGTTGTTTTAAAGGGTTTTCTATATACGCTATGCAAATGAACAACCTTGGAAAAGTGATGAAGTGCCTGCCTGGTGGTCTGGTAAAATCTTAAGGGAAAGGTGGTAATATGGAAAGGACTACATGCACTGATCCGAAAAGATCTTTTAAAGACAATGGTTGAGTTCTTAAAGCATGAGTTCATTAACCATTTAGGAAAATGATGAAAGAGGAAGAATTAATGATGAAACATGGAAGCCATAATAACATATACAAATCTAGAAATAAGCATGAATAAACATCAAACCATAAGCAACAAAATTTGATAATGGAGTTCGGCAATCTCACTTACGTCTTTGGGCCTTTGTCTCAGTGGGTGAGGTTTTCTTATTTCTATTCAAAGCTTCAAAAGTACATCATAAAATTTCCAAATGGATTACCAACTGATCTGACTGTGTTCTGCTAGATCTCAAGAACCCATCAAAACCAACGGCACTGAAAACGGATGAACGAAGTTCCCAGAAATGGCCCGCAAAGATGCTCTCCTCAATGGCTTCCCTGCGTAAAAATGGCTTTGCCTTTACAATTCTTCAGCCTTTTCCTGTTTTGAACCCCCTGTCAGGCTGCCAAGAACCTCTGGTTTATATAGGCTTGAATTTGGCAACAAACTCCCAACTTCCCCCCAATATCTGGCCACAAAAATGGCCCAAGATCCTCCAAAAATGGACTAAATCTCCCAAAACTGGTTAAAAAATCCATTAAAATCTTATATTGTAGTTTTAAAACCCACTTATTGGAAAAATATAGGGCACATCCCCCGGTCCTTGGGCTCTTGGTCACCTGGGCGCCCTCCATGTGGCCCTGGTCTAGTGCTATCACGTTGACCCCCTTATCTGCTGACCCCTGGTCATGTGTTGTGGCCATGTGTCTGCGCCCCAAGCTCCACACGCCCAAATGGTTTTTAGCCCCTTTTTATATCCTAGATATGCACCCTGGTCATCAGGCTATCCCGTTCGACCAACGCTAACCATAAATATGTGCCAAATGTTTGCATGGAGGGTCACATTTGAAGCATCCAATCGAGAGTTAATCGCCCAATAGTATATGCGTCAACAGTTAGAAGCGTGGCCATGTGGTACTAGTCATATGGTATTGTCAAGTCTGGGGCTAGGACCCATCCCTATTCTCCTCACACTATACAACATATTACATTCAAATATAACATTTAAACATTGTAATACAAGGAACAATGTGGGCGGGTTGGTAACCCGACCCTACCAAAACACTCATCACCCGAACCAGAGGTCACAGGTTTGACTCCCTGGAAGTCCATACTTTTTTCCATAACCACTAAGCAATGGAGGGGTTCCATGTGGTAGCCCAGGATTGGGCCACGTGGCACCATGTTATTCGCCAAGGATGAGAACATGTTTCAACCCAACATTCGACCACATGTCTGCCTACATGTACACCCTGTTAGCCTACCAGTACAGTCAATATCACTGCCACGTCACCTGTATGTTTGTACAGCCTGTACAGACTACTGCCATGTCATCATTGTATGAACTGTACAATCATCAAAATTTTGCATGTTTGGAAAAAAAAACACACAGTGATATCTTTCGCATACGACGTTTGATTGAGCCCGTTCAAGTCGCATTGGGTTTGTATCGACGAGTCCTATGCACACATTCGTTTTGAATCCATTCTGAGCAGTTTCATTTTTAGGCCTTCCTAGACCCATTTTTGTTCCTGGATCCATTTTGTATCATGCCTCCCCACTAAATACCTTTTGGTCCTCCAAAAGGGTACTAATTAGTCATCAAGTGTAGGATAGGACACCCCACTTGTTCTTTGTATTTAAACTTTGTCCTGTGCACTTGTCTCATCAAGATCAACTGTAAAACAACCATGATAACTGACAGCATATTGTTAGCCACTTGTACTCTGTCACATCTTACTGAAGCCACTATGACCCATGTTGATAACATTACTAATGATAACATCATAAATATGACTGCAAATGAGCTAATAATACTTGCACGACATTAGCTTATCTTGAAGCAAAGTATGATTGAACTTCCATTCTACAATAATCTCATGTTTTTGCTTAAGATCAATTACTTGATTTGGCACAATTATAGGTGTGTTTCTTGCATGAGCTGGCTTTATTAATTTTTACATTGTTTGAAGAGATTGATTTGCTTTTAAATGATGAGCATGTACGACATATTCTTTGCATGCTTTGATTAAGAGATATTGATTATGTTCCCTATAGAAGATTTCTTTGCGATCATACAAATAAGGACGACCTAAGACCATTCCACATTCATTGAGTGGCACCACATCACACGTTACCTCATCCACAAACTTAGATGAAATTGCAAATTTTTATGTGCATTGCTTTGTTATGTGAAATTTATGATTGTTGCTTATCCATTTAAGTGAGTAAGGCTTATGATGCATTTGAGTGTTTAATCCCAATTATTTAACCACTTCCTCTGAAATCAAGTTAGATTGAGATCCACTATCTATCAATGTGTCGACCTTTGTATGCCTCATTATGACCCTTACGTGAAATAATTTACTTCTAGAATCAAATCCATCACCAATTTTACCTGTCAAACCAACCGCTGATATTTTAGATTCATCACTTGAATTTGATCCCAAGTTTGTTGGTCGTGTTGATGTTGCAACTGTTTTCCTCCATTTCCTCTCTTTGAACCACTTCGGTCTCTTATCGGGATGCAATTTCCAACAATGGTCATCATCATGCCCTTCCTTCTTGCAATGCTTGCAAGAGAGTTTTTCTTCCTTTCTTGCCATTGAATTTGCCTTCTTTCCATTCCACTTCCTTTTGTCCTCTTTTCTTGAAGACGATTCCCCTGATACACCAACTCCTATTGTCCCTGCCTCAATGTATGTTGCTTGAATAGAAACCTCATCAATATTAGTAGGTCTAAACATAAATACAGTGTTACGAATATGTGCAGGTAAACCTCATATATACTTCATAAGCGTTTCTTGGGTATGTAATGAAATGTCTAACATTAATGCCATCTTACGAAATTCATCTGTGTATTCTTGCATTGTTTGTCCTTTTCTTAGTTTAAGACCTTTCCATTCAATTAAAGATTTATCTTTATAACCCAAAGGATAAAATTGATTTCTAAGTGTAGAAAAAAAAAATAATAAATAAATAAATAAATAAAATCCATGACAGAAATAAATTACCCACTTGTTGCGTGCCATTTTGCAACTTGCTTTGCCACCAGATGAGTGTTGTGCATGTAAGTCGAAGCGATGCCAACTTGATTTGAGTTGCCTCATCCTTGATTTTTTTCACACTACAATAAACCTCCATCTGTATGACCCAGTTATCAAGCCTCTCTACATTGACCTCACCATCATACATATGTAATTCAAATTTTACATCAAGCTTAAGTAAAGGCATATAATTTTTATGTTTATGGGAATGTTTTCTCGCGGTGGATTTAGAACTTGAACTTGAAGAAGAAGAATTTGATGGAGAAGAAGGAGGTGAAGGAGGAGTTTGAGGAGGATCCTCTCCTTCTTCACTTTTGACCTGTGAAGATTCACCTAGAACCAGTCTCTTTTGTTCCAAGTAATCCTCATATAGAACCTTCATAATCTTCGACATGGCAAAGAAAGTATTTTGAAAGTCTTTCTCATCATGAGAAAGTCCATCTTTCGATGCCATCTTCTCACTTTGAGAAGCTCTCTTTCTCGATCCAATATTAGGATTCTCTTCAACAAGCTCGCCTTCACCACGAGTCAGATTTTCCCTAGTAATCATTTAAACTCAAAAACCAACCGTCAACTAGCTCTGATACCACTTGATCCCAAAATATCTTTTAAAGACAACGGTTGAGTTCTTAAATCATGAGTTCATTAACCATTTAGGAAACTGATGAAAGAGGGAGAATTAATGATGAAACATGGCATCCATAATAACATATACAGATCTGGAAATAAGTATAAAGAAAGAGCAAACCATAAACAACAAAAGTTGATAACGGAGTTCGGCAATCTAGCCTATGTCTTTGGGCCTTTGTCTTGGTGGGTGAGGTTTTCTTATTTCTATTCAAAGCTTCAAAAGTACATCATAAAAGTTCCAAATGGATTACAAATTGATCTATTTGTGTTCTTCTATATCTCAAGAACCCATCAAAACTAACGGCATTGAAAACAAATAAACGAAGCTCCCATAAATGGCCCGCAAAGATGCTCTCCTCAACAGCTTCCCTGCATAAAAATGGATTTGTCTTTACATTTATTTAGAATTTTCCTATTATGAACCCCCCTTTAGGCTTCCAAGAACCTCTAGTTTATATAGGCTTGAATTTGGCTACAAACTCCCAACTTCCCCCCAAGATCTGACCTCAAAAAGGGCCCAAGATCCTCCAAAAATGGACTAAATCTCCCAAAACTGGTTAAAAAATCCATTAAAATCTTATATTATAGTTTTAAAACCCACTTATTGGATAAATATAGGGTGTAGCCCCCATATCCTCGAGCTCCTGGTCACCTGGGCACCCTCCATGTGGCCTTGGTCTAGTGTTAGCGCATTTTCCCCCTTATCTGCTAACTCGTGGTCATGTGTTGTGGCCATGTGTTCGCGCCCAAAGCTCCACGTGCCCAAATGGTTTTTAGCCCATGGTTATATCTTGGTTATGCACCCTGGTCAGTGGGCTAGCTTGGCCGACCAGTGCTAGCCATAAATCCACGCCAAACGTTTGCATGGAGGGTCACATGTGAAGCATCAAACCGAGAGTTAATCACCCAATAGTATATGTGCCAATAGTTAGAAGGGTGGTCCTGTGGTATTGGTCGTATGGTAGCATCGGGGTTGGGGCTAGGCCCCAACCCTATTCTCCACCCACTATACAACATATTACATTCAAATATAACATTTAAACATTGTATAACAAGGAACAATGTGGGTGCGCTGGTAGCCCGGCCCTGCCAAAACACTCGCCGCCCGGACAGAAGGTCACGGGTTTGACTCCACGGAAGTCCATACTTTTTTCCATAACTGCTAACCAATGGAGGGGTGCCACGTGGCAGCCCAGGACTAGGGTGCCACGTGGCAGGCCCGCAAAGATGCTCTCCTCAATGGCTTCCCTGCATAAAAATGGCTTTGTCTTTACATTTCTTTAGCATTTTCCTATTATGAACCCCCCTTCAGGATTCCAAGAACCTCTAGTTTATATAGGCTTGAAGTTGGCAACAAACTCCCAACTTCCCCCCAAGATCTGGCCTCAAAAAGGGCCCAAGATCCTCCAAAAATGGACTAAATCTCCCAAAACTGGTTAAAAAATCCATTAAAATCTTATATTATAGTTTTAAAACCCACTTATTGGAAAAATATAGGGTGTAGCCCCCATATCCTTGGGCTCCTGGTCACTTGGGAACCCTCCATGTGGCCTTGGTCTAGTGTTAGCGCATTTGCCCCCTTATCTGCTAACTCGTGGTCATGTGTTGTGGCCATGTGTTCGCGCCCAAAGCTCCACGTGCCCAAATGGTTTTTAGCCCATGGTTATATCTTAGTTATGCACCCTGGTCAATGGGCTAGCCTGGCCGACCAGTGCTAACCATAAATCCGCGCCAAACGTTTGCATGGAGGGTCACATGTGAAGTGTCAAACCGAGAGTTAATCACCCAATAGTATATGTGCCAATAGTTAGAAGGGTGGTCCTGTGGTATTGGTCGTATGGTAGCATTGGGGTTGGGGCTAGGCCCCAACCCTATTCTCCACCCACTATACAACATATTACATTCAAATATAACATTTAAACATTGTATAACAAGGAACAATGTGGGCGGGCTGGTAGCCCGGCCCTGCCAAAACACTCGCCGCCCGGATAGAAGGTCACGGGTTTGACTCCACGAAAGTCCATACTTTTTTCCATAACTGCTAACCAATGGAAGGATGCCACGTGGCAGCCTAGGACTGGGCTGCGTGGCACCATGCTATTCGCCAAGGATGAGGACACATGCCAACCCAACATTCGACCACTTGTCTGCCTATGTGTCCACCCTGTCAACCTACCAATCAAGTCAACATCACTACCACATCACCTATATGTTTGTACGACTTGTACAGTCAGCTACCACGTTAGCATTGTATGGATTGTGCAGTCATCAAAATTTTTCCTGTTTGGAAAAAAGAACATACTATGATATCTTTCGCATACGATGTATGTTTGAGCCCATTCAAGTTGTGTTGGGTTCGTATCAACGAGGCCTATGTACACGTCCGTTTTGAAGCCATTCTGATCACTTTTATTTTTAGACCTTCCTGGACCCATTTTTGTTCTTGGATCCATTCTGGATCATGCCTCCCCACTAAATACCTTTTGGTCCTCCAAAAGGATACTAACCAGTCATCAAGTGTGGGATAGGCCACCCCACTTGTTATTTGTCTTTCAACTCTATCATGTGCACCTGTCTCATCAAGATCAACTGTAAAACAACCATGATAACTGACGGCATATTGTTAGCCACTTGTACTCTGTCACATCTTACTGAAGCCACTATCACCCATGTTGATAACATTACTAATGATAACATCTTAAATATGACTGCAAATGAGCTAATATGTTTGTAATACTTGCACGACATTAGCTTATCTTGAAGCAAAGTATGATTGAACTTCCATTCTACAATCATCTCATGTTCTTGCTTAAGATCAATTACTTGATTTGGCACAATTATAGGTGTGTTGCTTGCATGAGTTGCCTTTCTTAATTGTTCCATTGTTTGAAGAGATTGATTTTCTTTTAAATGATGAGCATGTACAACATATTATTTGTCTGCTTTGATTAACTGATATTGATTATGTTCCCTCTAGAATATTGCTTTGTGATCATACAAATAAGGACTGCCTAAGACCATTACACATTCATTGAGTGGCACCACATCACACGTTACCTCATCCACAAACTTAGATGAAATTGCAAACTTTAATGTGCATTGTTTTGTTATGTGCAATTTATGATTGTTTCTTATCCATTTGAGTAAGGCTTATGATGCATCTGAGTGTTTTATCCCAATTTTTTAACCACTTCCTCTGAAATCAAGTTAGATTGAGATCCACTATCTCTCTTAGATAGGGATTATTTCACTTCCGCAAGAAGAGCACTTCATTCCTAAAGGTCGATTGCATAAAGAAATGCTCTCTTTCAGAGTTGTTGTTAATACATATTAATTAATAGATAGTATATTAGAGACGTATGAACCATTTAACTTATCTGACAGATCGAGTGCATAAATGATATCTCCATCCAGCATGCATCATTATTACCATCGAGACGACCCATATGAATCGATGTTTTATGAGGAGATTGAATCTATATCTCGACCCGATTCCACTTCATGTTTGTTGTATCCCCTTCCTTTTACTTCATCCTAGCTAGTCGTTGTATGCTTTTCCATTCCACTTCACCCGTGTTGTCAGATACATAGGGGTTTTCATACTTCTTTGTTATTGATCTGGTATTTTAGGGTGGGTGGTGGAGTCTGACCTACCAGATAAGATCATCCGTCTCGGGTGACTCGCTTCGCTCAATGGCCTCTCGCCCTCGAACACCCATCAATCATTTCGGGGCACGAATTCGTTTCATATGGTTATCCCTTCGTACTTTGTTGAAAGAGATAAGTAGTCAAACAATGATGAAGCTGGAAGGTATTCCAGTGAAGAAGAGAAGTCTTAAGGGGGTTTCTAAAAGTAGTGTTAGAGGAGGGCAGGGTTTGGCTTCCAACTCACTATTCTCCGAGCAATATAGAAATAGGATAGAACTAATCAAACTATAAAATAGGTTTTCTTTTTGGATAGCGCCACTCATAATGGAGAAGGAGGACTAGGACCAATTCACAGAGACCATGAAGGGCTCAGCACCTGGGGCATGGTTCGGGTCCTGTCCCTACCTTGTCTGCTTTCTTGGCTCATTGTTCCCTCTGAGAGGGGAGATATCAGGATAGATAAGTTGGATTTGAAACTAGGGGGATTGCAATTTATGACCCAGTTGATCCAAAATGAAGGCAAGCAGTCTTGTACTATTAATCACAAGGATTAGGAATCCGACGGAACTAACAAACTCCCAACCTCCCCCCAATATCTGGCCTCAAAAGGGCCCAAAATCCTCCACAAATGGACTAAACCTCCCAAAACTAGTTAAAAAATCCATTAAAATCTTATATTATACTTTTAAGACCCACTTATTGGCAAAATATAGGGTGTAGCCCCCGATCCTCGGGCTCCTGGTCACCTGGGTTCCCTCCATGTGGCCCTGGTTTAGTGCTAGCGCACTGGCCCCCTTATCTGTTGACTCCTAGTCATGTGTTGTGGCCATGTGTCTGCGCCCCAAGTTCCATGCACCCAAACTGTTTTTAGACCTTGGTTATGGACCCTGGTCGATGAGCTAGCCCGGTCGACCCGTGCTAACATAAATCTATGCCAAACGTTTGCATGGAGGGTCATTTGTGAAGCGTCGAACATAGAGTTAATTGCCCAATAGTATACGCACTAACAGTTATAAGGGTGGTCCTGTGGTACTGGTCGTATGGTAGTGTCGAGGTTGGGGCTAGGCCCTAGCCATATTCCCCGCCCACTATACAACATATTACATTCAAATATAACATTTAAACATTGTATAACAAGGAACAATGTGGGCATGCTGGTAGCCCGACCCTATCAAAACACTCGCCACCAAGACCGTAGGTCATAGGTTCGACTCCCCGGGAGTCCATACTTTTTTCCATAATCGCTAACCAATGTAGGGGTGCCACATGGCATCCCAGGACTGGGCCATGTGGCACCATGCTATTCGCCAAGGATGAGGACACGTGTCAACCCAACATTTGACCACCTGTCTGCCTATGTGTCTACCCTTTCAACCTACCAGTCCAGTCAGCATCACTGCCACATCACCTGTACAGTCATCTGACTTGTACAGTCAGCTTCCACATCAACACTGTATGGACTGTATAGTCATCAAAAAATTTCATGTTTGACAAAACGAACAAACCATGATATCTTTCGCATACGATGTCTATTTGATCCCATTCAAGTTGCTTTGGGTTTGTATCGAGGAGGCCTACGCACACATTCATTTTGAATCCATTCTGAGTACTTTGATTTTTAGGCCTTCCTGGACCCATTTTTGTTCCTGGATCCATTCTGGATCATGCACCACAAGACAGAGCTAACGAAAAATTCACCTTAACCATCTCATTTTTGCAAATGACAGATGTCCTCCTCTCCCACTCGCTCAGGGAATTCTGCTGAAATAAAATCAATTATATCAAATGAGCGCACAATAGGAGAGGGTATGCAGATAACTCTGTCGAGGCTGTGGATGCTCGCTGGCAGCGGAGCAAGGTCTTTGACCCCAAGGTTACTCCATCGGGATTATGGATGCTCGCTGGCAGCGGAGTAACACCGTAGCATGTGAATGATGATAACTAAAGGTCCTGGTGCCAGTGAATGCTTTACTCGACTCTTCTCAAAGGGATGTGAGTCGGGTTATAGGAAACGAAGGTGGAATAAAGGTTTGAAACCCCACAGGCAGGCCCGAGTCCACCAACCAGGGAATTTTAAATGCGAGGATAAAGGAGGCAATGATAAAAACCAGTTAACTTCTTAACCATATTTTGCATCAGTTGAGCCCGAGGTAGGAACAAAGATTTTTCTTTCGCCTAGTAAGTCACCATTTGTTGAGCACTCAACACACCCTAAAAATCCTTTATCAAATTTTACTTTTTTGGGTACCACTTGATCTTTTGCACTGTCTGATTCGATTTCATTTTGGGAAATGTTTTTGTATTTTCTTATTTTCATGACTCTCATCACCTATTTAGGTTTGCTTGAACTTATGAAACCCCGTGTCTAAAAATACCTTAACACATGAATAAAGAATCGACAGCCAAACACTTCACCCAACGCGCTTAGGTTCGACATTGGAAGGAATGAAAAGAAGAAAAAGGAACCACTTGGAAAACCACAGTCGTCGAGAACTGATCTCCATCGACATCAGCAGAAGGAATTTTTTGTTTGCATTAAGTTTTTTGCATAAAGATATCGCCAATAGTCGATGCCTAGCGTGCTTTATCGGAATCAGGGAAAACTCAGACGGATCACAACAAACATTTTGACCATGACAAAATTTATCCCTGATCGTCGATCCCTGATGCATTTTCGACATCGGGACTTTTTCAAGGGAGTCGATCCGAAAGCGCTTTGATAGGTTTATCGTTGATCCTTGATCCTTGACACTCTTTCGGCATCGGCAAGCTAAGGTTTTTTTTAGAACTAATAACTTAAGGAAAGTCCCGACTCTGATTAATACAAGCAAATTAAGTCACTGGTCTCCAATGCCACGTGTCTTTACCAGGTAAGAGGGTCATATGGTCTAGTTCTACCCTGAGTCATTCTTGGTTCCCTAGGTCCAAATCACACCTCTGAGTTAGCTTTTCTGTGTCAGCATTGTACGGTAAGATCGATCGGTGTCAAAGTTTTTTTCCAGAGGATATCAACGAAAACGTTTGTAGCACAACCCTGATCCCCAATCCACCCACTGAAAGAGAGACATGATGAGACGTTTTAGCATTAGATACAATCATATTTTGATCATTTAAAGAGCTAATTAATATCCGATTGTGCATTAGTTTCTACCTCGTGTGTCAATCAAAACATTCATTTAAAATCATCGATAGAACACATCACCACTCGTGCCTCCACCATCAACCCACTATGAATTTAAGTTCTAGAGATTCGACAACAGATTTATTGAAAATTCACTCATAACCCGAATTGAATGGCTGATGCGACATGGTAAGATCTTTCCTGTTTAAAATCTCTTGAGTCATTGTGAACGAAATCATTCTGCACACAAGATAATTCTAGAGCGTCCAAAGGAGCAATATGAGAAATTTGAAGACTGTATCGACCCCGTGATTATAAAAATAACTAGCTTTTAACAAGCTTCATAGGTATGTATCCGAGTCTATAAATTTTACATGGCTATAATTTATATGTGTTTATCTGATTTTTTTCATAGTCTCTGAAATTTTGCTTAAGTTACAGGAACAATGTTTCCTAGAAATCCAACCACCAGATGGTCATTGAGAGCACCAAATCTAAAAGAACCAAAGGCAAGCGAAGGTTCTTCTCCGGGAACTATGAGGCAAATGGAGTATGTCCCTAGGCCGGAGCCTGTCGTCAAGATAGAAATGAAGAAAGTTTTCATCCAACCACCGTCCTTTGGCGATACAGAGGCAAGCACTAGGTCCAAGATGGCATTGTCAGCGTGCAAGTATATAAAAAGATGGTATGAGAAAGCACACCAAGATGTGGAAAGGATCGATTACATCAGTGCGGTTCAACAGGATCGAGACGTCGAAGACTATGACATTCAGGTACTAAGGAATAGCAGCATTGATCGTATAAAGAAGTCGGTCGAATACTAGGTGAAAATGGCCTAAGAACCTCATCAGGAAATCCAAGAGAAATGGACTGTGTGTGAAAGAAGCTGGACTAATATCAATTGGGCGATGAGAGACATCGGCCTTCCAAAATTCGGTACACTCAATGACTTTGTTGACTTGCATGACATAGTCAAACTACATGTCAAACAAGACTCATCGTGGGTTGTGGAGATAGAAAAGGTGGAGAACATGGCACCAGGTCAAGTACAACATTTCATGGAGCACTCGATCAAGGCTCGGACAATGTTACAACAGTTAAGTGCTAAAATAGTCAAGTATCAGGCACGGGTAGTGGAGATAAAGGAGATCCTTTTGGCCCTGATGGACCAACACAGATTCTCGTACGCCAACACATGCGAGGAACTCTTCATCAAATGGTCGGAGTATGAGAAGAGTCATCCACTCAAGTGAAACCATTTGATGACTCTTAGAAAACTGAGGGATGAAAGAGCCATGTGGCAATGTTTTGTTTTACTTAGATTGTACTTTTGATAGTTATTTTTAGTTAATAATATGTTATAAATAAGAGAATCGACATGTTAGAAGAGTTCGATGGTTTTGGAAAAGACCCATCATTTTTGGATTTGTAAAGAACTATTTCAGAGCTACCTTAATTGAGAAGTCATGTTTAGGACCAGAGACAAGTTTGTGTTTTTCATCAAAAGCATGTGTGATTGGATCTAAGAAAGAATTATTTCTTACTTTATCTCATGAATGGATGTTGTAACGAATAAGAGCCTCTAAATCTATTGATAAGTTATCTGATTCATTTTTTTATAGTTCTTGTCTCTAATGATGGAAAGTAAATTGTTGTGTTAATGTGTGATTAATGATTAGAGCTAAGGAAACTATTTTTCTCGCCATTGTTTATTGCATGTATGTCTTTTCCTAATAATTGTATCTCAATCAATAATTGCAACACCAGCAGGTTAACATATTAGTACTAGGCTTTTCATAGGTGTAAGAATCATTGTCTACATGATTGAGCATGAGGGTTATCCCAAGCTCAGCCTTCTTGAGTAGTTAATCATTTCCCATTTTTTATCGAGCTAGTTTATACAAGCATTTATCTTATATCTGTCCCACCTATAAGAGAAAATACAAAAAGAGAATGTTCAAACTAAAGGAGGAGATTTAAAAAGAAGACATCATGTCAATCACTACGTAAATCCCATCGATTAATTGGCTAGATCACAAGATCTGGAGAACCATTCCACCATTAAACGTTGCATAGTCTAATTGGGCCTCAGTGGTGGGTTTGGTTCCTATTGTTGAGTTGAAGGGATTTAGGACCCCTCAACAGGTCCTACTAAAGAATGTGAAATTCAATATGAAATAAATCAAGCCCAAGAAAAGGAAGTGCCTATAAAATAATATGGGACAATATCAAATTCGGATGATGTCATAAGTTGTTAGCAAAAGAAAGAAAATACAAAAAGAGGTTTAATTTGGTTTCTACAAAATCAAAGGATTATGCCAAGAGTTTTTTCTTTAAATTAACATATGGAAAATCTTGACTATCTATAGATTAGTGGTCAAAATAAAAATCATTAGTAGGGTTAGTTGTAGAATACGAGAAGAGGAAAAATAAAGGTAGCAGAGAAGTTCAAGTAGTATGATTCAACAAAAATCAATTGATAACAAAATTGGTATTTAAATCAATTGGTATCAAGAAGATTACTCATTTGAACACAAATATACCAATGGACTAAGATAAAATAGTTAGTAAATTAATAGGAGAAGAGACCTTGTCAAGAAGAGCTACCCTTTCATAAACAAAGGGGGAGAGTAGTCAGAGGCAGAGAGAGCATATTGAAGGGGGGAGTCATTCAATTATGGAAGGAAAAGAATGAATGTAGGGGGAGTTACCCAAGTTCATATTTTGATCAAAAAAATGCAGACAAACAGAGGTTGATCATAAGGGGAGCAACCCATTTCCATTCATGTCAAAGGGGGAGAGTAACTTCATAGAGAAAAGCATCATCACAAGGGGATTTTGTGTATGAAGTTAATGTGTTTCCCTCAATGACAAAGGGGAAAATTGTTGGACATATTGTTATTGATATGTTTTCATTGATGTCAACAATCGATGTCATTGTGATATGATGATAAGTTGTTATGATGAATTGTCATTGTTGAGTTATCATTGATGAAATTTTCATTGATGTCAACAGTATAACAATTAGCAGAGAATGAAAATGCCAGACAATATGCAGAGATCAAAGCTCAGAAGGAAAAGCGCATTGCAGAAACATGATCAGATCGAGTCGTGACTGTTGGATACACAAAGCGCCAGATAAAGGGAAGGGATTGATTGTGGAGTACGAAGGAAGAATTAAACAACGCCTTAATTCCAATCCCACAATTAGTCTAGAACATCATATTACAAGAGAAGGACCGATGGAGGACTGGTCAACGATTAGATCAAGTCATGATTGTTGGATACGCAAGCACCAAATCAAGAGAAAGGATTCATTGCAGAGCACGAAGGGAGAATTAAACAATGTGTTAATACCAATCCCACAATTAGTCTGACCGTCGATTCTCACCCGCCAATAGATCTAAAGTTGGCATCAGTTCCACTACCAAACGAGTAGTTTATGTTGCAAAACTCGACAATAGTTTTAAATGTTGTTCTAGTGAGGACCCCGCAATCATCCTTGGTCCAAAGTTTCGAAGTGGACATGAGTCGTCTGATCTGAGGAACACTTCGGGAAGTATCCCGACCATTGGATCAAGTTTAATGGAAGGATAGGGTAAGCCACAAAGTGTCCCGAAGTATACACAAGTCGTCTGATCTAAGAAACATTTTAGGAAATATCCCAACCGTTAGATCAAGAAAAGTAGAAGGATAGGATAAGCAAGTCAAAAGGCTTGAGATCCCGAATACCCTAATTCTCGATAGTTGTTGGATTGAGTTAATCGTTTTCGGGTTAAATGAGGACCATCAGATCTAGACAATACATGATGTTCATTGGATCAGAATAATGGTCAACTTCAGTGCTGGCCACTTCGAGGAAAAAGGATTCAGAACATATGAGTTCACCCGAAGGCCGAAGTTCTGAAGTCACTCTCAGTCGTCGATCTGAGAGAAAGTTCGGGAGTTAGGACAACTGTTAGATCCAGGAGAAGAAAATGTGCCACATGATGAGATCTATGTCAGCAAGGACACATGGCGTAATCAGATGAGGACAAGTGTCAAAGTGCAGTTGGAATTTCAAGTATGCATCAGTCACGAATCTAAGTGACATGTGGCATCCACTCAGTCAGTACCATGTCAACTAGTGATGTCAGTAAGTTACATCACTCTAGGAGTTTGTACTTCAGGATTTTCACCACCAGCAAATACCCTAAGTCTCGAAGTTCCAAAATGAACGATAATCGTTCATCATGCAAATAACATCCAACCGTCTGATCTACTTCAGTGAAATGAACTCTGGAAGATTGAAGAACTGTGAAGGAGAAATCACCCGAAGTGTCGAAGGCCAAAGTTAACGCTAACCGTTGATCTAATTCAGGAGCATTATCGTCCGCTGATCAAGTATAGTGGAAGGATAGAATAAGCATAAACCATGAAGTGATGCTAACCATTGATCTACATCAGAGAGCGCTCTCAATCGTTGAAGATTATGGACACATGTATTTTATTCAGGAGATTTGTAAAGAGGCTGGAAGTCGCAAAGGACAAAGTCCCGAAGTAACGACAGTCGTCCATCTCATCATGCGATTAAAATGTGACCGTAGATCTTGACAAGTGATCAAGCACTTATTTAGCCTAGTGCCTGGTCACCACCTACAGTCATATGGAATAGAGAAATAAGGGTAAAATAAGAGGCAACTTTTAAATCAATGAGCCTGTGGATTTGTGCATATGGTCATATGTAAATGGTTTGAAGGAAGTGCCTCATACATATTTAATTCGACAGAGAATTAACACTAGAATAATACAGAGAATTGATAAAAGATCAAATATGATTTGTTGGTGAACTAAGAACACAGCAGAAGCATGAGTACAATATAATGAGTTGATCCATGTCTGTGATCAACTCATGAAGACAAAAGAATCGACACACGGTCATGATTAAAAGAGAGTTAATTCATGAGCATTATAAATAAAGGATAAAAGGAAAAATGATATTATTTAAAGATTAATATTATCATTTAAATAAAAAGATACAATGGTTCAAATATCAAAAGACACAATGATTCAAATTCACACCAGTTGGAAGACTATATAAACAAGAAAGAATGGTGAGAAGAAGAGTAGTTGAATTTGTTGAAATATATATATTTATATATAATGGATTGAATGAAGGTTCATTCTATCAGCTTGGTGTCTGTTTACAAGCTAGGTCTTGTATGAGGATTGGATTCCTCACATATGAGTTGGATCTGAGATCAACAAGTTGGGACTTGTTATGAGGTTTGGATTCCTTATTTATCAGTTGGATCTGAGAACTACAAGTTGGGTCTTGTAACAGAGAATTGGGTCTCTCATAATTGTTTGAAGATGATATTCAAAGATTGATCTTATGTATTCATTCAATTTAAATATATAAATAAAGTATTTATTCTTTTATATATTGATTGAGAAAATGAAATAAATATTTGTTGTTCAGTTAATTTGTAAAAAAGTGGAAAATTGTCCAAAGNTAATGTCTAGTATCCATTTCAACAAAAAATGTCTTCTACTGCATCATACTCTATATGAATATATGATCCTTTACTCAGAAAACCGAATTCATGACAACATTCTAGATAGAGAAAGTCAGCTAAAAAAATTTCTTTGCAAAACAAATGAAAGGCAGCATGAAAATGGCTCAGTGAAGAAATACAAGAAAATGAGAGTCATCTACACCAATCTCGAGCTGCTCCATCAATATAATATCTAAACAACTTAATTAAGACATATTCATGTACAACTTTTAGATTAAGAATGCACTCATGAAAGTCTAATAAAAATTCAGCTGGCACTTCCAAATCCTCTCCTCTAAACCTAGGAAGAAAACCTTCCCATTCACTTATATCATGCTCAGGATTCAAAAAACCAGATATATTTGTGAAATCAAAAAATGCATACCTATGAGCAAGAATATTGTCCATTTCAAACAAGTGGAGTCACCCATAGATTCATCTGTAATGAAGTTGGAGTCGTCGGGTAGAATATTGCAGTCAAGGTTGTGTCATGCTCCTGTCTACCATGACGAGTTGGATCTTCTCAATGTCATTCTCCCTTTCTTCACTTTCGTCCGCAGCAACGACGCCAAAAATGTTAGCACTAAGAGTCACACTCAGAGTGTCATGAGTACAATCCCAATACCCATAAGAATTTATAGATAATAAAATCAAGTTTATGGTTGGTGGATCCATAATAGAGATAAAGAAAAAGTGCAGCAAACTATCTACAGAGGCATTCCATTGGGAATAGAGTCATAACATCCTGCAGATTGAAGGAATTTGATCTGCACATCATACAAATCTTATATACTATCAGGTAGAAGAATGGAGAGGAAAAAACATAAAGCAGAAAGTTCACAAAATAGAGATCCTCTCTGTCAAATGGACTGAAGAATACTTGAAAAAAACAATAATTAAAAGGCAATCACTGCAAATCCTTTGTTGTTCATGAATCTCCTAATCATGGACCACCATGATCTTCATAGTCTGCAATTTAATTCAAGTGAAATGAAGGAGAAATAAAGACAAATAAAACATGTTGATAAGACAACTCTCATGAATCCTTAATGGAATAAATGTATTAACAATAACATGCCCTCAGGCTTACAGTCACACACAAAAATACTCCCCCTACATCTCTCTCCTCTCTTGGATCATGAATCCAACCATTTTCTCATCAAAAATCCTTTCATTTATAGTTAATTATCTCTCTCTACCCTAGGGAGGTCGAAACCAAGGAGTTACATAGGACCCTCCTACATTTAGGAGTCTTTTTACAAAAGATTCCAACAAAAATGCAACAAATTCCTATTTTCCATGATATTGCCTATTGTGATAAATGCCTCTTGAAACATATCACGATGCTTGATATGAAGATGGAAAACATGTCCCTCATGTCCAACTAACTCCTAGGAGACCATTTTAACCTTCCTTCACAGCTGGAAACCTTCCCATAGCTTGCATTTGTCGGACTATTAGAGTTCGCAACACCTATGACAGCATGCGATGCAAACTTTCTTGTAGGTGATGTTTTTATATTTTATCCAAAAATACGAAGTGGGTCAGGTTGAATTTTTGTCATCAAGTAAACACCACCATTTTTTACCTCCAAACCAAATTTCAGAGGAACTCAGATTGTCATTCAAAAGTTATAAGGAAAACAATCCTCTATTGTGTGCTAATTTCTTAAAAAAATTTCATAAATACCAGTTCGCAACGCCAGTGACTTCAGGCGCTGCGAACTCTCCTATAGCAGCCTATTTCATTTTTTCCAATGTTTTATCTTTTCAAAACTCTATCCAGTATCCCAAGAATCTTGTAAGCTTCATAATCTTGATGATCTTTACTAAAGGAAAGCACCCAAACAGATAATCATGGTTAGAAAAACATGGTAATCACCCAAAAATGTGTCAAAGGTATAAAACATGAACTTGACAAAAATTGGTGTAGGATCTGAAGGTTGAACATATTTATTTCTTGATTCTAGAGCTCCTCCTAGTAGCAGGATTGGACAACATGTATAATCACTTCTTGGCTACTTTCTGTCATTTGCTATGACAATTGGTGTGTCAAAGTGAACTCTATGTCAAAATAGGGTTTTTATATATGCAAATATCAGTTAACAGCATGTGAAATCTTAAAACCCGGTTTGCATCTGATCAACGACATATTTCAAGTGTGAGAGGGGTGTAGATTCACTCTTTAAAAGATAAATTTGAAAGGATGAAAAAAATGAAAGTTTCAACAATCCTAGAATAGAGGGTTTGCAGCATAGTTCACAGTGCCAATATGAAAACAATCCAAAAACCCTTTCTCAACCCTCAAACGTGATGAACCCTCTCATGGAGTACTAGGGGGAGCTAGGGCCTAAATGAAGGTTTTTTTGGATAGAGAACCTCAATGATATTCAAAGTCTCTAATTGAGCCCAAAAATGAATCTCCTCAACAATACCTTCCCGACGAGCTATCATTCGCCCCATACAGACATCGTATGCCAAAGTTACACCCCCGGGAAGTTGATACACCAAACTACCCAAAACAGGGTCCACAAAACTGTTGGCTTTTCATATTCTGGGGTTAGGATTTTGGATTTTATTTATGTTAAAAAGGACTTTAGAACCTCATTGTAATCATCTTCTTGCGAATGTGAGTAGCCATCACATCTCTTCTCAGAGATAAGCTACCACCATTCTAGCGAGTCTTTCACTCTGTATTTCTACAATTTTGTACATTTCGCTCATTAATAGACATTGTGTATTACTATATCTTTGTGTTCATGGTTGTGTTATCACTCCAAGAAACCCTTTTTGGTTGTAGACCAAAGGTGCTTGGTAACTTCAAGTAAAAATGTTTTTGTATTTTGTGTAAATGGATCAATGGGATAACTCAATTCAAACATGGTACTCAGACAGTCAAGATGATAAACAAATGAACCAGTGCTCTCATGGATTGATAATCAGTAGATAACTTTAAGTGGGCGAAGAACAAATTGCTCATAAACCAGTACACATGTAGGGTCTAATAAACAATGAAGAAGGTGTTTACTAAGCTATGAGCCAAACAATGAGATAACAGTCATTCAAGGCATGACAACTCAAGTAAAAATACAGAAAGAAGGTGGGAAACTGATATCAAAAGAGAAAGAAAACCGTGATTTAGTATAAGAATCAATGGGCCTGTTACATATGACATTCCTGTATCCAAAAACTAACCCCTTACTCAGACTGAATTCCTAGGCTTTATAGCCCTTACAATGTACAGATCATCTCCTGCAGAAGAGGATCGAATCATACCTAAAATAGCTCAGAATCAATCTCATCAACAATCAGTTTTTTTAAGATTCTGAAAACTTGGATCTGTATCTAAAAATAGCAAATCAAATAAAATAAGATAATCAATAATAAAGACTAATAACTAGAATAGAATTCGAACTTGTCTTCCATCTTAAAATTTGACATCTGTGCTTCATCAACTTCTGGAATCTGTTGTCATCCTTTTCTCTCAGCTAGATCTTCTTCCTCGACTTTTATGGGTACAACACTCTCTTCAAAAGATTCAATTTCAGGAATCATGCGTAGTAATTATGGCTGAGATTTTTCTTTAACTTGCCAGCTACTTTCTTTTGAGGGACTGTCACTTCATTTAATGAATTATGTTGCCTGTTTGCCTTTGATTCCATTTGATTAGATTGTTGGGCAATAGTGATTGGCTGAGCATCAGTTGTGGATCTTATGCTAGATGCAGAAAGCTTATCCTGGGGTTTCAATGAAGGATCAAGGTCATCACTATAATTAGTTGGTAAAGGAATCTCCTCATCTGGACTAAGTACTCTCTCTGTTAGCTATATTGCATACTGCTTGGCTACCTGAATATAATCTCTGAACTGGTAGAATTTATTGTTCTTCTCATACTCCTGCTGTATCTTACAACCTTAGATTTGTCAAGGATGAGGTTAGCAACCATTCTCTTATTGGCATTTATGTAGAGCCTCATAGTAGACAGATGTCTGCTGCTCACATGTGAACACTCTGTTTTCAGTATCATAGAGGTTGTACAGTAGGGTCATTGAGAACAATGCACCTGTGAGTTCGCTGCCACCAATTGTGTGATTATATAGGTAAAAGGAATGGTGAAAGATATTTGTAAAGCCATAGATCCAGTGGCCAATGCCAATCTCAGATGCTAGTCAGTTACAGCCAAGTGCAGATATGGTATTCAACAAAAATAGTGCACAGATGTAGTTGTAAAATGTCGGTCTTTACTGGTAATCTGTTGTGTCATTTGGTGTGAGAGAGGGATAAAATGGAAGCGTAGATTGCAACAAATTGAGTTTATAAACAAGCCGGAAACCCCATTTCTACCAACCTCCTGTATTATTGCTATCAATGAACAATGGAATACCAAAACCAAAGATGCATCTCGCCCTGATGATTATATCAACACTAGCAATGGTCGTTGAAAGAATGAGAGTGTGCTTCAAAGTATCCCATCCGTCCTTGCAAAGAAGGGCCGGGAAGAAAGTCCAGAGCCAAGATTGCCTATACTCGCAGTCTTGGACCTGTATCTCTTTTTCATAGACCTGATTTTGTTTTTGCATTGTGACTATGTCGTGTGCGGTTTAGCTTCAAAACTATGAGTGAAAACCTGCTTTGCCACATCCTCCCAGTCATTTCCTTTGAGCTTGGCTCGATTTCTAAGAATCCATTTGGATTCATAAACATCCAGAAGAGTACAGACTGCATTTTCGCTCCATTCATCTCTTTGGTCCTATCAGGAATCTTCATAAAACAATGCAAATATTCCCGTTTTTACTGAGATGCCATTCCTCATTCAAGAACAAGAAAGATCCATCGATCTACTGTCAACAAACTTGCAAAACCCTGCAGCTCGATGAAAATCTCCTTCGATCGTGGCTTAGTTGGAATTGTTTGACTTGGCTGAGCGCATGGCTATAATTTTGTTGTTTGAAAACAAACTGGACATGCAAGATTTGTTCTGATTACTGATGCATGATCTCCTGCTCTTTGTAATCTCGGGCACTTGACATGTGTAATGATAGGCATTCACATCGGCACCCTAGACTTTACAATTTGACACCTTTGAATTTCTCTATGATGTCATGTAACTCATGGCTGATCTAGCTGATGATTCATATGTGAAATCCATTTAGTTATGAAGTGCAATAGTCTTTCTTTTCGACGGATTGCAATGATGAACAGGCTCGCTTGATGTTTGAAAAATCCCCGCTTTCACCATCTAACGGCCCGTGGAAAATGCCCCTTAGCTGTTGAAACTTACCGCTTTCATCAGCGCACAATACCGTAAGAACTGCTCCTTAGCTGTTGAAAGTCGCCACTTTCACCAGCTAACACTCATCTTTTAAACACACGTTAGCTGTTGAAATCATTTTATGAAAATTTTAAAGAGAAGACCTTTATGGGTCATCTTATTTCTAAGAAAAAATTAAAAACCTAAGTTTTGCAGCTTGAAAGACTCAAAATCAATTTGAGAAAACTACCAATAGCCATGCTATCCACCACAAAATGCGACCATAGGGACAGGTTCATTTTGGGAGCTAACAGGTTGCATCTCTGATATATTTTTGTTATATTATTGGATATCTGATATATCTCTATACATTTCTTTATTATATCTATGCTCTCATTTCATGCTGAAAATAATATTCCAAATCAGTGGTATCAAAGCAGGTTGCTCTTGATCATTTTTTCAGTGCCTGTCCCCAACGAGGTCCAAATATAGAAATTTTGGTCTCGAGCTTATCTCTCTTGAGAAAAATTGCTCTCGCACACCCAAGAAACCCTCCATGGTGGAAGAAAAGAAAAATTACAGAGAAGACAATTCTATTAATCTATTGCTTGAGAAATCTCTCACGCGACAGAGGGACAAAATGATGGAGAATTTTTCCCACATCCTTCAACACCTGTTGATAACAACAGACGTGTCTTCATAAAGCGACCACTTTAGAGGCACCTCTCCTTTGAAGGTACAAGTTAATTTTGATATTCTCGTATTTGAAGGACAAATAGATGCAAATGCTCTAGAAAAATGGTTAAATATGCTAGAAGGTTATTTCTTTGTTCATAATTTCTCCAATAGGGAAAAGATAACCTTCACAATCCTTAAGGCTCTCCCCCATGTCAAACATTGGTGAGAAAATTACTAGGAGAAAATTTCCACAGAGGATTCTGGAATATATGGGGCCAAGCCCACTTGGGATTTTTTTGTGGATGCGGTCAAGGAACAATATTACCCTGTTGGAAACTATGATGACCAGTACATGAGATGGACCACATTGCGAAAAGAGAGGGGAAAAGTGGTGATAGAGTTCACCAATACCTTACATAAATTCTGCACCAAGCTAGGTATCAAAGACTCTGAACGACATCTGGTTCTGAAATACCGTGGGGCTCTACACATATACATCAGAACTTAAATGGATTTTTTGGACATCTCATCACTGGGTGTTGCTTATCGATATGTTGTTAAAATCGAGAAAAAAAATTAAGCACCAGAACAAGCGGGAGTTCGAGTCTGCAAATCTTCAAAAACCAATATATGGTAAAGATGGCCCTAACAACCAGCCTTCATTAAACCAGTCTAAGCCACAGGAAAAGAAGGGTAATGGAAAGGAAAATAAAGACACTGGAAAATGGTGTCATTTCCATAAAATCCCCTAGCACAACACCGATGAATGTCACTCAAAATAGTCATTGGTGGCCGAGATCAAAGATAAGGAGTCGAATCTTGATTTGGAATCTAATTCAGAAAATACTAGTAGAAGACAAATCATCGATGCAAACCCCACTTCTATTGTCACAACCGCAGTAATTCAACCAGAAGAACCAGCAGAACCTGAAGAGGGGGAGGACCTTTTTCATTCACAGATGTGGGTGAAGGGGAACCTACTACATTTTATTGTTGATAGCGGAATCCAGAAGAACCTAATCTCAGCAAAGGTTTTCAAACAGTTGGGATTGTAGAAAACACCACACTCTCAGCCATACAAAATCAGGTGGCTTCGCCAGGGATGAGATCTTCATGTCAGCCAGCAGTGTCAATTTTCATACAGCATCCATCCCTTCAAGGATGAGGTATTATGTAATGTTTCCCTGATGAATGTTTGTGATGTTCTCTTGGGCCAACCATATATGTGTAAGTTCCATGCTATTTATGAGTCTCGACCCTGTAGTGTCATTATTACTCTGGGGTTCATCTCTACAAGATACCAGAGGTATTTCCAACTAATGTCCCACCTAAAAAATGTTGCAAGGTAGTATCTCATACTACAAAATTTATCCTCTTCACAGTATGTTCAAAAGGTGAACAAAAGAACATTGAAACCATTGCAGCCTCAGTCCAAGCATCTTTTTTCCAGCAGAAGCAATGCACAGGGATTCCTTTTGCACACTATCATCTGATGTAGCCAGACTGGTTAAAAAGGTCCAACCCTTCTAGCCACAGGTTTGTGACAGCTTTCGACAAGCTAAACATCTCAACTTCTCCAGCAAGGCAAGCAACTCATCAAGATGCAAATTCAACAAACGCTTTTCCCTCTCCTCCGAGCACTCAACACAATGGAGACCATTTCTTCCTAAGGAGGGAGGATTAATCCAAGTGGATATCAATGGCCACCCACCTATCCCAATGGGCTCAAAACAGTCTTATGGCAATTTACTATTTTTATCAGATTTTTGGTTCCTAAACTTTTGGGGCCATTTTGAGGGCCTAAATGAAGGTTTTTTGGGATCGAGCACCTCAATGATAGTTGAAGTGATCCAGATGGATCTCAGTGGCCATACACCTTTTCCACTGAATCACCATTTTGAGCCTATGGTTTTGATAAACCATGATATTCACCCTTTTGATGGGGAATGGAATGTAATGTCATCTTCATTTGTTAATTACAAACATCATGTAATGATTTCCTAGTGGTCTTATGTACATGCCTACAGCATAGTGCTAATGCATTGGATCCCATTAGAACTATGCACTTAAGTGCGCTCAGGCTAGAGTATTACTTGGATGGGTGACCACCTGGGAAGTCCTAGTGTTTTACATGCCTATGGAATTTGATAAACTTAGTCGAATTTATCCCACATGCAACATGGGAATTTTTATCTTCTCACTCTCTCATATATAATTGAGGTGAAGGAAACCATTGGTATCAGAGCAATCTGCTCCTTGTTGTTTCTTAGAGAAGGTTCCCAACGAGGTCAGGGTATAGAGAGTTGGGTCTCAAGCTAGTTTTGCTTGAGGACAACTTCTCTCGCCAACCCAAGAGACCTCCCATGGCGGAAGAAAATAGATATTACAAAGCAAGAGATCATTTCAAGGCGTTACTTGAGGAAGCCCTCGTGCGACTGAGGAACAAGGTGATGGACAACTTTGATCAGATCATTTGAATACTACTGATGGTGGCGGTTGAGACATCTTCAACAAGAAACCATTTTGCAAGTGAGACACCCTTCAAGGTACAAGTCAATTTTGATATCCCCTTATTTGAAGGCTAGATAGATGCAGATGCTCTAGAAAAATGGTTTAGTCTTCTAGAAGGTTATTACTCTGTCCAAAAAAAATTCGATAGTGAAAAGATCACCTTTGCGATCCTTAAATCCCTTCTCCATGTTAGAGCTTGGTGGGAAGGTTATTGGGAGAGGTACACCACAGATGAATCTACACTATTTGGGAGAGAACCCACCTGGGAGGACTTTGTAGATTCCCTAAAGGAGGATTTATACCCTGTCAAAAACTATGATGACCAATACATGAGATGGACAACTCTGTGTCAGAAAAGAGACCGGACAGTTTCGGAGTACACCAAGAGATTTCATACCTTGTGCTCAAAATTGGGTATCAAAGACTCCAAGCGGCACTTGATTTTGAAGTACCACAGTGGTATACACAGGTACATCGAAACAAAGATGGATTTCTTGGACATCTCCTCACTAGGAGTTACTTATCAATATGCAGTCAAAATTGAACAGAAATTCAAGTAGCAAAGTAAGTGGGAGAAGCATGGCAAAGGAAACTCTAAATCACATAATCAAGGACAGAGCAAGGATGGCCAATGTAACATCCCCAACATCCAACTGGGATATGCCACATAAAAATTTTGAACTGGATACAAAATTAAAACATATACACACGGAAACTATTGTGGAACTTTATATATATAACTTAAAACATACAAATACATTATGCAAATGCACAGATTCATATAGAATAATAATAAAATACACATGCAGCACACACGGGAATAACCCATAAAAATAAATGCATACATAATAATGCATCATGTAATTTAACACAAAATGGACACTTATCTTGGTAAAAATATCACCAACTGCGTGCAGACCTTCCACGAACCTCCCATCCTTAGACCACGTTGGTCATCACTCTCAACAGTGGGACAACGTGGAAATACTAAACTCCACCTGGGTAAAGGTATTCCTAACCAGGTTGATGTATCCCAGACAACATGAAAGACTTCATCAAAGGTGCCAACTCAAATTAACAGCCTACAGCCTCTCATTCCCCACATGCTTGTCCCACCCCAGGAAGTGTGCCCCTTCTCTGCTCAACAGTCCTTCGGCTACCCCACTTCCTTTCTGGACTTCAGCAACATGCCGGACAAGAAGTCTCAGAGCTTTGTAGCTGCAGTTTAGCACCTTCAAAAATCAATTCCCAGCAATTCTCTCACCTAGAGAGATTGCTCAAGGGCCTAACAACCCGCCTCTTCAATCTCCCACGGGCCTGAAAACCCACTTCTTCATTCCAGCTCCTAAGGTAACCAAGCACAGGTATGGATATGGATATAGGTACATATACGGGTATGGTATTGGTTTGGGTATGGTACATGTACAATGATGGTAACATAACGGTACAGTGGACAGCTGAAATGAGTTAGTGAATGATGATGGAATGAATGAATGAATCCCCAAATGCACTAAGTCCAAGCTATATATATGCATGTTCCCAACTTGACACATGTCATGTTGGGAGATAATTTGGCCCACTTGTCCCCATCCTTGGAACTTTAGGATAAAATAATTATCCATACTTTATACTTTAAGGAATATTAATATAATATTCCTTTTTGTCTTAATCTCCCTAGATTATCACGTAATCCTTAAATTTTATCCCCCACTTTACCTGCATAGTTTCCATTAAACAAATTTAATGCTACATGACTAGTTGATGGCAATAGAAGCTCTCATGCCTCTTTATCAGTCTAATAATCAACATTCCATCTTTATGTTGCTTCCTACCATATGTAGCAACATTATCAGCAACACTGGGAAACATGCAAGCATTCTGACTTTATGGTTGTCCCAACAAGCCATAACATAGTTGTTTCTATAGTAATTGCAAAAACTTATTTATCCCTATATCAATTTTCCATGTTTATCCCATAAGTCTTCATTTCTTCTGGATTCTCGAATATTCATGTGCTCTTCATTGTAACCATTGTGCATGATTATTTCTAACTTGAGCACTTTCTATCCAATTCACTCTTGGATTCCTTTTCTTTTCCATCCAAATACTAAACTAATATTAACCTTCATCTTTTATTTATTTCCTGGTTCCATTTATCCCAACTCATACTTGGATGAATTATAATTCCAATCATGTTGTCTTATAGACTTTGGATCTTCAACATCCATTTACTTTTCGGACTGAACTACTTCAACTCTTCCTTGACTGAATACTTTCGTATTTGAGTTTTCTTGCACTCTTCTCTTCTCCTTTCCAACCAGCCTCAAACTTTTCTTGCATAGCCAATCTCTAGCATACTGTAAGGATGCACATATTCCTCCTTCCCAAGCTGCATTGAATTAATTAAAAGTACTTAATACTGCATTTAATTTACCATTATAATTTCAAGTGATACTTCCACCCCCTGGAAATGTCACCCATGGCTCTATGCCACTTGAGATGGATTCTTCTTAGGCACCATATCTTTTTCATTCAAAACCATGCATAGAGACATTTTCTTCATCATGGTTCCTTATTGAATCTCTACAGAGATTCATTTCACTTTTAAGTCTTTCTTCGCTTTGACATCTCCATGCTATTGTGGAAATATCTTCAATACCTTTGGAATGCATCAACAATCCTTTATTATTCTTTCTTTCCCTCCTGGAGTGTTGTCCTGCATTCCCATTAGCTTGATATATGCCTCATGATTTCTTCTTCCATTATCCTAGGATGTTCATGGACTTGCAACTACATATTATGTTGATATTAATTTTTAGCATTCCACTATTATTTGGATCCCTCTCATCCAACTCCTATATAAGCCGATTATTTTTCCAGACATGTTTTCTTAGTAACCTTGGATAGTTAACACCAACTTCCTTCTTGAGGTACTTTATTTACCCCTTCCTTATCTGATCATATCAACACTTGGATTTTCTTGATGACTATTACTTTCTCTTGTCTTGACCAATCTGATTTCAACCTGACTTACATAATCCCCTT